>OZ022593.1:1863154-2035654 GCA_963669155.1 Arbacia lixula
TTATTGGAAGGAGTAGAAACTCGAGCATAATACATTCAAACATCTGTATGGGTTCTAAAGCGTGTTCATGAATGTCAAAAGAATTCCATAATCATGACAATGCTTTGATGTTCCATGTGCCGAGCCGACAATTAGCTGATGTCAACTTGAAAAGAAATTTCTTTAATATCCCATTTGTCTGTAGACGTTTTGTTTTTGACAAATTCGTTTGCAAACTATAAGGAAGTTAACGGCAGATAATGACAGATTATAATACTCTGCTTTTGTTTCGAAAAGTATTGAGGAATCATTAAAAATCGGACATATAAGCTATAAAATTTGTATTAATTACAAAATTGACCAATTTCTTCACTTTCCGACAACTTGTGCATTTGGGAGATTCAACCACCCTCAAAATGATATATTCAGCTGTATGTTATCATTAACGGCGTTTGTGTGTGTTTGCGTGAAGCAGAGATATTTTACTTGAAAAACTTGTTTATTTGTGTTTGCTGATACCTGTTGTGCTCATGGAAGTATTAATGTCATTAACAGAACGGGACAAGCGAAATGAGACTGTACATTTCTTTTGTTCTCTCTGAGAAGCCGTTGCCACACAATCATGTTCATAATTGTTCAAACACCTGAACAGCACCTGTTGAGAACGCCATAACTTTTCAGCGGCTTGGCACATGGGTTCAAAGAAAGAAAGTTGCGTCATATCCTTCCATAACACATCCCTGCCTGAACCAATGAAAAAGGAACATATCTAATTTTAAGAAATAGAAAAAAAAACATGCGGCACACAAAGAGTTAATCAGTTGCTCATGTTTATTTGGCTTTATGAACCCTGGTTCAGTTAGGAGGAGACCAACATTTGCCATAGAACTGCAGTACCCAAGGGGTGTGGCTTAATTGGGCCCTAATAAGTATTTGAGTTTATTCATAGCCTGACGTCTATTGTGCATAGAGCAGATTACACGGGAGTCGCGATGCTCAGTATCAGAGTGCAGAACAGCCACTCCTCAAATATGCAGGCTCAGTAAAGAATGGTTTACAGTAACTTCAATAGAAGGGATATTTCCACTGCTTTGGAAATTTATAAATTGTAAGGTGTAAGACTGTACATTTCTTTTGTTCTCTCTGAGAAGCCGTTGCCACACAACCATGTTCATAATTGTTCAAACACCTGAACAGCACCTGTTGAGAACACATAACTTTTCAGCGGCTTGGCACATGGGTTCAAAGAAAGAAAGTTGCTTCATATCCTTCCATAACACATCCCTGCTCACAGTAACAGTAAGACAACAATTAGTCCTATCGTACATTAAAGTTAAGAGGGAAAATTTGATTTTTCTTTCCAAGCGGATTTGAAATAAGATGTATTGGAACGCATATAATATGGTAATTTTCACACATATGTAGTTTATTCAGAAGCAGCTATATAAATACAAATGATCTTAATCATATATGTTTCGGAGAGAACAAGGTTTAGATCAAGTTAAAAGTTTTAAACACACTTTTCATAAATCATAGGTCCCCCCATCCTGTTGACCGATATAATTATCATCATCATCATCATCATCATCATCATCATCATCATCAGTTACACCAACTCAGCGTATGTGTATTTCTGTTCATAGAAAGAGAGAGAGAGAGAGAGAGAGAGAGAGAGAGAGAGAGAGAGAGAGAGTGAGAGAGAGAGAGAGAGAGTGAGAGAGAGAGTGAGAGAGAGAGAGTGAGAGAGAGAGTGAGAGAGAGAGTGAGAGAGAGAGTGAGAGAGAGAGAGTGAGAGAGAGAGAGAGAGAGAGAGAGAAAGAGAGAGAGAGGGAATTATATATACATATAAAGATAAATGAGGAATGTAGTAGAATTAGGATGGGGAGTTTAGCAGTGATGCCGTTTTTCAATCATATGATAGCCCTTTAGCAAAATTTGAAGCAAAGTGACAACACGAAAACAATATAAACATGACTTTGTGTAAATTTAATTCGATACGCCTATTCTTCAATGACTTAATATCTCCTATCTGATTGCTTTGGGATAAGTTCTTGCCGGTTCGATTCAAACTTCAATATTTTGCATTCCCACCTCGTATTAGTTCAACTCTACAGGGAGGTTGTTTGGCTGGGTTACAGCTAGGCCATAAAATGTATGTCTGGTCTCGTCTGACGGAAGATAAATCGTTATTAAAGACCATGCCAGGGCAATGAACTGGTGCAGTGTCTCTGTGCGGAGAAAGGGAGATAACGAAAGAGAGAATAGGAAGGTGAGAGAGAAAGAAAGAGGTGTGTGTGTGTGTGTGTGTGTGTGTGTGTGTGTGTGTGTGTGTGTGTGGAGGGGGGGGGGGGGGGGCTAGAAAGAGATAGAAGGGTAGACAGAAACATAATTCCTCGGAGAAGAGGTACTTGATTTATTTTTGTTTGTATGAAGGGAGGGAGAAAGAGAGACAGACAAACAGGCAGAGAAATTGTGTGTGTATCAGAAATAGAGAGAGAGAGAGAGAGAGAGAGAGAGAGAGAGAGAGAGAGAGAGAGAGATAGAGAGAGAGAGAGGGAGAGATAGGGGGGGGGGGGAGACAGAGAGAGAGAGAGAGAGAGAGAGACAGAGAGAGGGGGGGGGGAGGGGGGGAGGGGGGTAATTATAGAGACCCTATAAGACAGACAGAGGGGAGAATGTGCCAAGCCATTCGGTTATATGTCTCATTTTCCTATGTAAGTCTAATAGTTAAAAATCATGTCTCATTGCAGGTGGACGAGATCAACATTTGGTTTATTCGTTACGATGGGTCGCCTTCTTGGGCTAAACGAAATCGCATTTTTTCTGCTCGTGACAACGCGGTTACTGAACACTGAAGCTTCGACAGTGAGTTCTTTTCAACCCCTGAAGGATTTTTACTACTCCATTCGGTCATCTCTGTCACGTCTGTCTATTCTTTCCCGTCTGTTTTCGTTCTGTCATTTTCTTCTAATTTGTACCCTATTCCTCCTCCTTGGCTCTTAGTTCCTTTCTTTTTTCTTGACTGACTGATGTACACATTTAATTGGTAAGGAAGACCAAGGAGGTGAAAGTTTCAAAACTTTCAATTTTCAATTGAAGAGACACACTGGTTGCTGCTATGTCTGTTAAGACTTGGTCAAACTAGTGGGGTCATCGTTGCCACAATTTGTGATGCCGCATAAATGAAATAAAGTGTTATCGGAAATTTACGCAGTTTAGTATGCTAGTCAACCTGGGGTAGAGGAATCGCTCTCAGGAATTAAAGGGAAAAGTCCGCACTTAAATTAAGTGGGTTTTAATACAAGCAAAAACACCGAAGAACCATAATTGTGAAGGTTTAATGAATATCCATCGAAGTCAAAGTTTTGATTTTGTGACGCCATGTACGAGATGCTCTCCCAAAATTGCATGTACTATTTCTTTTTCAAAATGCCCATTTTCTCAAAAGGATATGTCTCACTTTCCCATATTATTTGCTATTGAAGTATCATTAGACACATGTTTTTTTTCACACATACTTTGTTTTTTATTCATTCATCAAAAAAAGAGAAAAAAGCCGAGAGCAGTTTATGGAATCATTTAAAACACAAAGTGCGTGTCCATAAACTGCTCTCGGTTTTTTCCTATCGGATAGCAACTCGCACGTGACGTCACAACATTTCCATTATAAAAGATCATAACTTTCTTGTCCCATGAAAGATTATCGTCAAACCCTCATTAATATGTTTCGATTCATGTTTCTTTATGAAACCAACTTATCTCTTGGTTGGACTTTCCCTTTTTAAGATGCACCTGACACTAATTGACTTACATAACGGTGCCGCAATCCATCTGTCCATTGTGATGACAGGCTACGTCATCGCACCTCGCTAAATGTAGGCGGCACGCTTCTGCTGCGCCGCGTCTAGCTAGCTTGGTCTGGCATGTCATGGACATTGACCGTCATGTATTTATAGTACTAAACTTATTACATAATCATTGTGATTTGGCCATATTCGTATTCATGTTGTTTGATGCGTTTTTACTGTCTGCAAACACAGATTGAGGTCGACAGTAACAATGGCATCTCCATTGCGGTTCACTGCTCAACGCACGATGACTGTGACCCAGATCAAGACTGTTGCCAGGCCAGCAGTGTCGGCGGTGATGACGATCAGAAATACTGTGTAGCCAGGGAAAGTGTTGGTAAGGGACAAATGTACGCGGCTATGCTAGTACGATATGGACACAGTTTAGGAGCCAGTATCCTTGTACATCGATGGTTTCGGAATATGAATGAAGGAGAGTGATAATGCCTGGTTAAAATGACAATTAGATGAATAAAACCAGGAGTAAATCACAACATACATGACTGTATCAAAGGAGATCATGACCGATTACAGAAATTTACTTCCCTTGACTTAGCCCAGTAAACCAATGGGTGTTCCGGGCCTGGTTATGTAAGGGTTAACTCTGTAATTATCCTTGGTATGGAGATGTGTAGTTAACGGGTCTTCAGGACCTGGTAATAAGGGTTTACCCTCTCATTACCATTGGCATGAAGATGCCCATGCCTTTCGGGTTTCCATATATGGCCTGGTAATGTAAGGGTTGACTATCTCACTACCATTGGCATGAAGATGTGCAGTACTCAATAGGGTTCTTACCTGGTAGTATAAGGGTCAACTCTCTCACTACCATTGGCATCCAGATGTGAAATAATTAAGCCATTTTTGTTTTCAATACCTGTAATAAGGGTTAACTCTGCTCATTACCACTACTGGATGAAGACGTGTTTAGCCAATTGGCCGGGTTTTCAAACATGTCTTTCCTACTTGCCTTGACTCTTGAGTAGGTGTCAGGTTCAAGTCCCTACCTGATATTCATGTTCGCTGCTTATTTGTTGAACAGATTGATTAATTAATCTTATGAGAGAGTTGCAGTCAAAACAATTAAAGGTTAGGCTCATAACATTCAGAGATTTTGGACAGCTAAATTGGCATCCTTCACTTCAGCAGTGCAATAGCACCCCTCTGTCTCTCAAGGGACAGAATGCTACAAGTTCCTATTCTCATTTACGGTCATTTGGAACAAAGGTCTTTTTAGAGCAAAATTGATCACTATTTGGCTTTTACATTGGCAAAATGATTCTTTTTCAATTAGATCTTTATTACAAAACGGGGCATACATTTCATGAAGGTACTGAATGTCAAAAATAGTTGGAGCAATAATTCTGCCAATTTGAAAAGCAAACGTGTGGTTTCAACTTTTTTCCCCATGCTGCCAATTTGAAGATTTAGTGAACATGTATGACCCTTACTTTGCTTTCAAAAAGCATTATGAGGGTATAAATTGCCAAACATGGATTCATATCTAGAGCAGATTTTTTTTTCTTCATACGATGCATCTTTTATTATTTTTACCCCACATATTTTTGGTGTTTGGTCGTGAATGGGTTAGGTTCAAATCCTGTTTCTTTCTCTCCCCATCATAGTCCCACCTGTAGTCTGTCCACCAAGTAGCGGTGCACAGTGTACAGAGGATGGTGTCTTTGAGCCAAAGCAGAGCAGCAGAGAGAGGGGTCTATGCTGGTGTGTGGATCAGTGCGGACACCCCATCCCAGGCACACACACTCATTCTCCTGGTAGTCTGCAGTGCGGTGAGTCTTCCTGCGTCCAATTGGTCCAAAATTCCAATAGTCCTAATTTTCCTATGCCTTATTAGTCATGTGTCTTATGCCCTAATAGTCACATGTTTGATGTGCTATCAGTCATATGTCGTATGCCCTGTGTCCTATGCCTTATTAGTCATATGTCCAATTAAACTATGCTTCATTAGGGCATCTTACATCGTCACCATCCAATTGGTCCAAAATGCCAATAGTCCTATGCCCTTTTAGTCATGTGTCTTATGCGCTAATAGTCATACATGTATGTTTGATGCACTATCAGTCATATGTCATATGCCCTAGATGTCCTATGCCTTATTAGTCATACACAACAGCTCAAAGGAATTGGCATAGGGAAAGGGAAAGGGAAGGACCCATAGATTTAAAATGCTGTATATTTTGTCAAGTGCAGCATGGAACATGATGCTTTTTAGGCTAAAGCATCGTGTTTCATGCTCAACTGGACAAAATATACCGCGGTTTAAAACTGTGGCCTCTTCTCTTTCTTCCATTTCCCTATGCCAATTCCTTTGAGCTGTAGTGTACACTGACCTTAGGATATATGACCATTGGATCAAAGGTCTAGTGGGACATAGGTCTAGCATGGCATAGGACTATTGATATTTAGGACCAATCTGCATCTGTTGGTGATGAAGTCTATAACATGGCCATTAGTCTTAAAATAAATCCGTTAGTCCTGACTCCTGTGTCCCATCGATTCTATATCTCAGGGTTTGTGCCAGTGTGAGTTTGTGTCGCCACTCTGTTCAAGTTGACCTGTGTTTCCATGTGTCTAGGATACACCCTTGGACAAGGTGTTTTGCCCATGTTTGTCCCTCTCAACCCAGATATAGTAAATGGGTACCTGGCAGAAATATAGTATTCCTGGACCCTGTAACATAAAGGTTTGCGATCAATTGCAAATTTGAAAGACAAATTCTGATTGGTTCTGGTCATATTTTTGAACAAAGAGCGCATGCAACAATGATGTTGATTGGCCATTGCCATATTGCGATCGATCGCAAACCTTTATATTACAGGGCTCAGATCTAATTAGATTAACTAGCTTCTAGTGCTATATATTTGGCTGCTTGGCTAAAGCCATCCAAGGTAAGGATTGAGCACTTTGGGTATTACAGTGTAATTTGTACTTGGAAAGCGCTAAAAGCTGATTATTATTATTCCAACTGTCATATTTTGTACTTGCAATATAGTTCATTGTATATTTCTGTGAGTCACATGTGGTCTATATCATCAACATTGAACTGCTCATGAATCTAATGATGTATGTAGCATGCATGTGACTTGATTGCATGCTGACGTGCATATTGTTTTGTGTTTCTATATAAAACAGAGCCTGTGTTGCCATGCCAACAAGGTTTGAATGGCTCGCTTCCACGCAGGGACGACACAGCAGCCGGCTCTTTCCTTCTGAGCTGCACAGAGCATGGGTTCTACAACCACACACAGTGTCTTGGCTCAGAGTGTTGGTGTGTAAACCGATGTGGAGAGAGGTTAGGGAGTAGCGAGAAAAACTGTGGTATGTATATAGAACAGGACAGAGGTGAAGAGATTCTTCGTTCATTAAGTGACTAAAATTGGGTCTTGTCGCATATTTAGCTTTCAGTTATTTGTAATTATATGTATACCATCTTGATAATCCTCTAAGCTAATTGGTTGACAGTTATGACATGTATGACCATCCTGCTTTTGAGCAAGCAATAGAACATTATTTGCATAAAATGCTCTCAGTAGTATATACTTTTATTTGCATTTTATATTGGATAATAGTATACAAATATTTCATGACCATGAGGGATCTTGTGGAATCTATTTGCACCGAGGTTAAGTGGAGGGCGTGAGGTACTATTTCCGGCAGCGCGCCCAATGATTTTTCGCTAAAACGCCAAAAAGCAGCTGGAAAGAAATGTATTGCGTAGATTTTGCATGTCGCGCATTTACCTGGGATGAATCGATGAGAATTGTATCGATCACCGACAGTCCGGATATCGATAGTCCAGAGGGAAAAAAAAGACTATTAATTTTTTTGACATGACGTCACGAAATAATACTTTTTTCCCCTCTGATGTACGAAATAGTACTTTTCTTCCCTCTGAGCTATCTTCCTTCAAATAGTTCATCTATTTGTGGTCATGTGACACCCTTTCAACCAATCAACTAAATGGAATATATTAATGAGGGATATAATACTACCTACTTTTATGTGCATAATGAGCAAAATGAGCAATAAATTTGCATTATAAGTGGCAACCAGATGTACAATGAATTCCTATTGGGAGTTTGCGTGTTAAATCAATTGTGCAAGCAACATTCAATACCCACAGACTTAAGTGTCACACTCCCGGCTCACAATGATTTAAGGAGAACAGCTTTTATGGTGAGAATGAGATGTCTAATATGATGTCACAATACTCTTTGGTTTGGTGCATCTTTTGCAGTGTAAGCACAATTAATGACCAATGACAAACATGTGTGCGGTAGATGAACATGATGCATACAACGCAACATCAATGCCCGTTGTTGATTGATGAAAATACAGAAGAGTTCTGCACTGGAAAAATCATTTTTTATGGTTGTAGGCTTGATAATATTCTATCACTATTTTATTTGGTACAGAAGAAAAAATTTCTGCTCTGATACTCGGGAAGTGGTTGAACTAAAGGCCCAGGGTGATATTAGAACAATGCTATTATGATAAGGCACAAGCCAAGTGATAATAGCATCACTCGGCTTGAGCCTCATGATAATATCAATGTGTTGAGATCACCTTGAGCCTATAGTTTTCACCTTGACCCATCTGAACAGTCTTTATTTGTAAACTAACTGCCAATAACACAGACGATGAGGAGTTTATGGCAATTTGCAATTGATATGCAGATAGTTTTGTAAAAATTGATGCCAACTTTTGGGGGCCTGTATAGACGTTTAAAACTGAAGTTCTGTTGCAATATAAACCTGCGCTGTATATTGTCATTTTCTCTGGCTATCTACAGTTTGTGAGTTTCTTATTTGTGTTTGTCACAGCTCTTCTCTGGAGATGTGGTACTGACCCTTGTTCATCAACGACCTGTGACCTCTACCCACAAGCCACCTGCAGGGTCGAAGAGCACTGTGGGATATGTGAGCCAGCCTTCTATATCGATGATCAACAGGTTTCGTGTTCTCATGGTAACTCCTAAATTCCCTTTTTTATGATGATGTGATTCCTTCTAGTTAAATGATGATGATCATTGCTATGATAATGCTGATACTCAAACAGAGATGACTCTCATGAAAAGAAGATGATAAGTTAAATAATAGACCTTAACTACATACAAAGTGTCATGTACATGTATTGTAGGAACAAACGTCATTTTTATTTGTGACCAATGTGAAACAAAAATGTGTTGATTCTTGTCATCATTGCAGGCCCAAGGAGGATAGAGAAGAATGGAGTTTGTCCAAGTCCAGCTTCCCTTGGCAAGAGTGGTTGTCCTTTTGAGTGTACTGATGATGCTGATTGCCTTGGTGATCAGAAATGTTGCAAACCCCTGTGTGGCACAGTGTGCACAGATGCAGTACCAAAATGTAAGTCTACATTTTTTTGAAGTACTATAAATTTTTGCGCGAGTATATTTTTGTGGCACCGCACATCTACAAGATATTGGCGTGAAGTTTCTTTCAAGCACAAGAAATACATTGTACTTTTCACCTTAAAAAAATCCACCATCTGTATTAAAATCATTAACAAAGCCCATAACAAAGCATTTCCATGAACATATAACACCACAAAAAAAGCCAATTGCAACACAAGCATGAGTTGAATGCCAGTACTAGTAACGCCGGAATCCCTGACAGACTTGCGCGTCTATCCAGCTCAAGATAGCAGGATAGTTTTAAATTTGCGGTGATATTAGGTTTTGCGTTTGGTATGTGTTGCTTGAAAAACTGAGAGGGTTAACCCACTCAGTCCCATAGGCAAGAAACCAAGTTATCATTGATATGGTGCTTGGTAATAAGAGGTTGAATGTAGTTTATTGCTTCTCAAATAGTGCTTGCATATAAGTATGTTTATCAGCCAATAATGACCAAGATTGATCTTTAAGCCTTTAGGTCTTTAAATCTTTGTTTCACCATGTCTGATCAGATCATGAGGGCCAACTAACACTTTCATTGTTTATCAGCTATTTCAATAATGACCAAGATTGATCTTTAAGCCTGTAAGTCTTTAAGTTTTTAAGTCCTTTTTGCACCATGTCTGACCAGATCACGAGGGCCAATGTCCAGTCCCATGGCTGCCCGGTTGTAGCATTGTCAACAAATCTGACCATTGTATGTCTGATGGTCAATGCTCTCGGTCAGAGAAGTGCTGTGAATCAGGCTGTGGGAGACAGTGCACAAACACCAGCTGGGAGTCTGGAGTAAGTACCATTCAGGATTTACCATCCCAGTTAACTCTCTTAGTCCCATAGATGATAAATCATGCTATGATTGACATGGGACTATTAATGGCTGGTATTGAGAGGGTTAACACCTGTTCAATACGATTTGTGTGAACTACTGCTGGGAAAAACATGAGGTACGTAAAGAGTTCAATGAGATTATATATTCATAACGACCATTTAAGGAGAGAATTGAAACTTCGTTTTTATTTTCTTTTAGTTTTGTAAATCTTTGACCAGGGAGTTGAGGGTTATGTAAAGAAGTGCCAAGAATAATTTTTTCTCTTACCTTCTGTGTCTTTGCCAACACATTTTTTTGTTAAATGTAAAGTAGGGATCTGTAAATGAGTATTAAGGTAATAAAATATGAATTAAAATGTATTAGTAAATTTGAAGAAAACTTTAAATGTTTCAAAGTGAAACAAGATATCGTTCCATAAACTTAATACGCATCACCCATGCAGAAACTGTACAGTGGCAAGTACATGCACAGATTGAACAGGTCATAGATGTTCTACACTTATTGTGTCACAAAGGAAAAACTGAACAATTAGGTTTCAGCTGATTGAGCCTAAGCTAGTCATGAGCATTTAAAGTCTGTTTATCTGTCTTTGTGGGGTTGAATGTTTCACATCCTTAACGATTGCACACTAGGCTTTCCTGTCTCTAAAATCTAAGTGGCTGATACCAGGGCCCGTTGCATAAAACTTATCAGTGATGGTAACTCTGTCATCAATGGTAACTACCATGGTAACATTGCTTGACTGCCAATAGAATTTAAGGTTTCCATAGAATTTGCCATTAGAAGCAAAGTTACCATCAATGATAAGTTTTTATGCAATAGGGCCACATTGCATATAGGTTTTCAATTATTGTAACTTACCATCAATAGTAACCACCATGGCAACAAGTTCAATAATGAGAGCTTATAGGCTGTTGCCATGGTAGTTACCATTGATTATTACAATGATTGAAGACCTATACCTAACATGTCTATGGTCCTCATTAGATATTACCAAGTATATCCTTAATTTTGTTAAATAATATGATTTGTTGTTGTTTATGGACCCAAACCAAATTAGAATAAATCACATCTAATTTGTTGCATGCAGAATAAAGTGACCATTGGCTATGGACTGACCAAGGCCGGGCAATGTCCAAGCATCGCGAGCATGACATGCACCACGGTCTTTGAGTGCACAGGGGACACGGGTTGTGGCGGCAACAAGAAGTGTTGCAGCAATGGATGTGGCACGGAATGCATCGCACCCACCACTTTTGGTAATAGTCCACCCTGAGAATGTTTGAAGTATGATGAGTTCAAATCTGTATCCTTTGTTCATCATAAATGTTATGTAATATGTGCTATAATAATCAGAAGAGCAATTCTAATAGTTGTAAGAATGATGAGATTGATAATAGAAATGACAAAATTAATAATGAAGATAATTCTGATATTAATGATGATGATGTTATTGACAATGATGATAATGACAATGATAATGATAATGATGATCATGTTAATGATATTGATGATAATGATGATGATCATGTTCATGATATTAATGCTAATGATAATGTTAGTAATGATGCTAATGATAATGATGATGATGAATGCAACAGTTTTCCTTGGTATTTTAATGATGATAACGATCATGATAATGTTGATTTGTAATCATGATCACTATAATGAAAATGAAAATGATTGTTATCGTGCAGTGAAGTACGGCCTGTGCCCACATGTCTCGCACAAGCTGGAGAGCTGCTCAAAGGAAGAAAGCGCTGACGAGTGTCGGGAAGATGAGGATTGCCATGGTTACCGCAAGTGCTGTTACTACGGGTGCAGGAATATGTGTCTCAACCCATGGAAGTATGGTAAGAATGTGCGATTCCGGACATGGCGATAGTGGATTGAACTACTTAAATTGTTCTATACTGAGGCTGGCTTTTCTCTACTCAGGGCCCTGTTGCATAAAACTGGTAACTTGGCTTTTATTGGCAACTTCAAGGGAAACCTTTAATTTGATTGGCTGTTGAATGGTGTTACCATGATAGTTACCATTGATGGCAGAATTACCATTATTGTTATATGCAACAGGGCCCAGTTAATGAGCAGCACGACTGTGCAGTAAGGCCAATAAACACCAGGGTCCCGTTGCATAAAACTTATCATAAATGGTAACTCTGTCGTCAATGGTAAGTTTTATGCAAGAGGGCCCAGGCTATGACTAAACTGAAAGTTCCATTTAGGGTGCAATTAAGCACACCTCTTTTGTTACTTCATGTAGCTGCTGTTCCATGGCAAATTTTGAAATTCTGACTAGACCAGGGTTCACTTAGCCCGAAACTCTATCCGTGAGCAACTGGTTAAGAATTATGGACCAAAGCGTTCACATCTAACATAGACATAGACATAGAGGCAAACTTAGGTACAAGGACCACTGTCCATGAATGCCACCTGTCTGTAGAGACCACTCAATTTGAAGCCCTTCCAAACATTTAGCATGATCTCATACCTGTCTGTAAAGGCTATTTGTGCATAAAGGCCACTTCCATTTTCATTAATGGTGGTCTTTATAGATGCGTTTAACTGTATTACTATACAATAGTCACACCCCAAGTTGTGTGGAAGGATGTTCTGCGGTAAGCAAATAATCAACATTGGTGAAGGTGATGGGATGAACTATCACTTCCGAGGCAATATGGATGCAGTTTTCCGAAGCGCAGCTTAGGAAAGATAGCGTATACATTCAGATCGTTGAGGAAGTGATAGTTCGTCTCATTGCCTGAAACCAAAAGTTGATTATTTGCTTTATATTCCACATCTGAAACCAACTATCTATACCAAAAATGACAATTTGACGTAAAAAAGTAATGTTTACTTCACTACATCATCCCGAGCCGCTGCCATGGGGAACACGCGTTAGGACGCGCATTAGGACGCGCATTAGGACGGACATTAGGAAGCGCATTAGGACGCGCATTAGGACGCGTTCAATGTCAAGTGATAGTCTGAGTGTAATGCACTTTTATTTCGCGCGTACACAAAATATTGATCGCGCGTTAGGACTATGAGGAGTGAAGAGATCAGCGAAACCAAAAAGTACTATCACCTAGAGTGTAACAAACTTTTCTTCTCAGATGATCTGATAGGAAAAACTATGCCTCATCACGTGATCAACTCTTGACCAATCATATAGCAACATTCTTAGTATGTGGAATATAATAATCGATATCACTGTAATTTTTCTCATGGTCATGAAATTGAACTTGTGCTTAAAGACAGCCAGTCCCTTTTTCAGATCACCACAAAACCATCGAAACATTGGCAAAACATATAGAGAACTGTTAGCAAGCTCTATATTCACAATTTGAAACTGATACGTAGTGTAAAATTCAAATAATGCACGTAAACAACGTCTGATTAATAGTCTTTACCTCAGGCTCTTAGCAGTTTGTGTTGAAATATCTGCTTTATTGATTAATCTGTTTATTAAATTATAAAATGCATTATGAAAAAAGATTGTTCTATGGAAGGAATCATCTCCAAAGCTTGGTAGTTACTCATAAAATTAAGATTTCACACACGCATAATAACCACATAGATACTGTAACAAAGACTAATACTTTTTTCGTGGTACGAAAAAAGTCGGTTTGAAATTTAACGGCTGAAATTTTTTACATATACAAAAAGCTTCAACATGCTATATTCTTTGAAATGGTCTTGAATCACACTTTCTTCAATTTACGATCGTGATAGACGATTTCAAATTTTAAGCTGGCAAAAGGGACTAACAATCTTTAAAGACCACCTGTCTATAAAGACCACTTCCAGTTTCACAAGAGGTACAGTAGTCTTTATATCACTGCATTATCACACGATTATGCACACTTTGCACCATTTTTCTATAAACACCACATGTTTGTAAAGACCACTCAAATGTAATTCCTTCCATTCAGTTTGCATGTAATTTCACCTGCCCATAAAGGCCTGGACTCTGTTGCATAAAACTTCCCATTATTAATGGTAACTGTGTCATCAGTGGTAACTACTATGGTACTATCCCTCCACAGCCAATCAAATTCAAGGGATCCGTAGAAGTTGCCATTGGTAGCAAAAATGTCATCAATGGTGAGTTTTATGTAATAGGGCCCTGGTCCTTGAATTTGTGCAAGCAGGTGGCATTTAATTTTCTAGTTGAAGGCCCTTCCGACTGCAGAATCGTTGCAAAACTGTGTCGTCTGTCGTAGCCTTCAATACACTCTAGATAATCTACATGTTTATCACAGAAAAAACTCTCTTGATCCAATGCAGGGAAACCGGGTCTTTGTCCCAAGACTATCGAGGCCCAGTCAGCCAATTGGACGGCCTCGCCTTGTGGTGTGGATCTGGATTGTGTCGGAGATTTGAAATGCTGTGCGGACCCTCACTACGGCCACGGATGGTGTCTGCAGCCTAGACTACCAATTGCAGGTACGCTGTAGCTTTTGATATGTTTTGGTTACGTTGAGAAAACAGAAACTAGCAATTGTGATATTTTTAAAGTGAATATTTGGTTGTGAATGATGTCTGACTGCAAGAGAGAGAGAGAGTGAAGTTACATTTGGAGAGTGACGATCAAAAATTCCAGAGGTTACGTTTAGCAATGCATCCACATTTACATTATCGTAAGCCTAATTAAAAGTGAGTTAAGGAATGTGCATCTTACGATAGAAAATAGAGCACAAAGATATCCATACAATAGACCATTTTTGATGTGTACAGTGTATTCACATTTTCTGCAAGTCATCTGAACAGTACGTTACTGGTGATAATCCGTAAAGCTTGTCTGAGGTTTGTCTGGCTAGCAACAACTGATAGATTCAGAATGAATTCCACACATTGAAACTGTATTACAAAATACCAGTATTTTGTTTGCTATGCAGTTAGGGGGAAAGTTGTGAATACATTACAACAAAGACTTACATGTATATGCTGGGTTATAAAAGAGTTATCACTCCTGTTAAAATCCATTTGGGATTCCATCCGGCAGATTACACTCCTTCAGCGTCACCAACGTCCTTCTGCTACCAGGACCGGAGGCGGTATAACCATGGTGACCAGTGGTCGCCAGACCCGTGCTTCCTGTGCCGATGCTGGGCGGGTTTCGTGGAGTGCATGTCGGCGAGCTGCCTGCCCATACCCGAACGCATCCTGCCTGGCTGTAACGTGACCTTTGCTGAAGGCCAGTGCTGTCCGGAAGTGCACTGTCATGGTTTGGAGAGTAAGTGACCACCATCACTGGAGAGATGTTAGTTAAATGAATGTGCAGGAGGTGACTTGTATTCTGTCCTCCTTTCATGAAAGGAAGCAAGTGACAAAGCACTGGAATTTGGGTTATTGGTAATCGGAGATTGTACCCAGCATTTCCTACACACATTCAAAATCTGTAGAAGATATATTCGTCTTGCTGCGAGATATTCAATGTAGCGTAATGTGGTATTGCACGGATGCCAGTGCAAGTGACAGATACATTTTGCTCATTTAGAAGGAAAGTCTCTTTTGTTAGATGCTTCCTTTTGTCAAAGTAGGTCATTATTGCTAGTGATAATCATTTGTCTCGCAATGTGTGGTCAACAAGGGATCTAAGGTCATGACATTTTGTGCGCCGCTGCACCGCTTCGTCAGGTGTGATACAAGTACAAAGTTGAAGTGAGTAAGGGGTTGCACTAACCTAAAACTCGCTCCTAAACGGTCAAAGGACAAAGCCCATGAGTAACATATTTAGCATAAGGTCAGTATTATTTGTTCTATTTCAGAGATATTTGAGAAAAAAATAATTCTGACTCACAAATATCACATCTTCATATACATGTAGGAAAGATTGATTTAGATGAATTCCACTCCGCAGGACCCATTCATAATACCTAAATGTACAGGTTGTTAGTTTCAGCTGATGTTAAGGGCAAGCCCTGGGGAAAGATTGGCACCTCTGCATCAAGCAAGGTAGGTTTATACATGTATAGAGTCCTCCATGTTCAATCATTTGAGTCTTGTTCCTTTCTCAACCTCAGCTGAGCATCAAGACTGTCCGACGGAGACTGGTACCAATCACTCTCACAGCGACATCTGGAATGCAGACCCATGCACCCAGTGTACGTGCGTGGACGGAGAAGTGACGTGCACCACTCGCGTTTGTACCCATGATGCCGCGGTCAACTCCAGTGGGTGCAGGACGCTGCCGCAGCCAGGGAGGTGCTGCCCTCGTGTCGTGTGTTCTGGAGAGTCTCCTGTACCAGGTGAATGAAGCGATACTTTTTCTTTGTGTGCACAATAAAGTTGCATTGTCTCTTTGCCCACTCATGCATGACTACTTGGCTTAATTTGATTTTCACACAGAAGCTACTTAATAAGTTAAGGAACAATCCTGCCAAATTATTTTGCCCAAAACCTCTTCAAAAAAAAGTAATGCTATTTTGCTGAGGGGGGGACTTACTTTTTTGGTTGTGTTTATATCTTTATTTGACAGTGGATTACTGTCTGGACTTGCACAACATCGCTCACTTTGCTGGAGACCGATGGAAGGAAGATGACTGCACAACCTGCATCTGTGAGGACGAGAGAGTCAAATGCCTAGACAGACGACACAGCTGTGCTGCCCTCGCTCATCCGTCCTGCCACATGCGTGAGGTCAAAGGTCAATGCTGTATGGATGTCGTCTGCCCACCAGAAGGTATATAGATCCCACACCTGGGCCCCGTTGCATAGAACTTACAATGAATGGTAACTCTGCCATCAATGGTAACTACCATGGTAACATCACCTGGCAACCGATGTTACATCTCAATTCAATTCAATTCAATTTGATTTAATTAGATTCAATACACATTAAAGCAATAGATATACACTTGAACATGAATGAAAGATAAATATATAGAACAATGAAAAATATTTCTTGAGAGGGTAGCAGCCAGGAAGGAGTCACCTTATGAAGGGCTGACCAAAAAATTGTATTGATGGTTTAAAAATCTCAATAGAATTAGTGTCACTACAACAAAAAATAGTACATTACAAGACAATGCCAAGGAGCTCAATGAAAATTACAGCATTTAAAATTTGATAATATTAAATATGTTTCTGGAATAGATAGCTCTTACAGCTGTCCCCCAAAACCATTTGATTGCGAATGTTGAACTTCAAAAGGAAGTGAGTTCCAAATGATACGTCCTTGATAGATTTTTGATTTCTTGATTTCTTTTCTCTGTAGTTGCTCTCCTTCTTTGTCTTGTACTTAGTCATAATGCTCATTTGACCCAAAGATTGATAAGGTCAGGTATACAATTTGATTCCTGTCCCCCTTCTTTCTGTCTCTCCAAAATTTTCAAAACCGTTCGCCTTATTCACAGATTTATGTCTAATTCTTTGAAATTGCAATCCTAACTCAAAGAACTTTCACATTTTACTAGGGTTTCATTACAATTCATACAAATGATGGAATTTTACCAAATATTTCCTTAGTTGCAATCTCTGAAGATATCTGTAATCAGTTCTATTATTTTGTTCTGAAATGTTATGATTGTTGTACATTACGGGGACACCTTTTTCTCCTGGCTGACAGAATTTCTTCTGACGTGTGAGCAGGTAAATGAGATTTGCCCAGCCTCCTGTGCCAGTTGCGACTGTGCCAATAACACACTGAGGTGCATCTTGCCTGCTGGAGATTGTGAACATAACTCGTCTCTGTGTTCAGCCAGATCCCGTCCTCATGCCTTCACAGAATGTCCCAGTTTGATATGTAACAAAGGTGATGTTATCTTTATTTATCAATCATATATTGTGTATGTGTGTAACCTGGAGAAAATATGTGTACAATGGAGTTCAACTAACACTAACAAAGTATCTAGCTTGAACACATACTTCATGGTATTGCTTTGATCTAGATCAGACAATATTTAGCATGTGCATTTCATGAATGCACATGGTGTTGCTTTGATCTAGATCAGACAATATCTAGCTTGCGCATTGAATGAATGCATAGGGTATTGCTTTGATCTAGGTCAGACAGTATCTAGCTTTATGGTCTAGCTTTAATCTACATCAGACAATATATTGTGCATTGCAATTGAACATGTATGGTCTTTCTTTGACATAGATCAGACAGTATCTAGCTTGTGCATTTTATCAATGCCAATGGTCTTGCTTTGATCTAGATCAGACAAGTTTTAGTTGAGCTCCAGTGTACATGTAGTAAACTATAGAATGTACTATTGGTAAAATGAATAAACAGTGTTACTTATAGTAAATTACTTGATGTTTTATGGGGATGAGCTAGAGCAATTTGCTTCTTTGGCACAGGAATCATAGAAACTTCATTTGGTGATGACTCCATTTAGTGAATCACGATACACTTTCAGTGTATTTATAATTCTCATTGCATAACCTATAAAAATGTGTTTGCTTATCTTCAGAATGTTTGAAGATCTTTATTTTAGAATGTGGCATAGTATCATTAAAAGTTAAGAATAACTGCTAGAATTTATTTATGTTTATGTGTTTTACTAGTTTTTGTGATTGGGTTACACAGTAACAAACAAAATTTCAGTAAAATTACGAGGAACAATGAAATGAGAAAAAACAAATACGACAAGAACAAAAGAATAAAACAAGAAATTATCCTTGTATTTGTATGTGAATTGATTTGTTTTGTTAAAACCAGTTGTATCACTGGTCCATGATTATACAGAGTACCAGCAGAAAGTCGGCACATACAGAATACCAAGCAATGAACATGCTATTGAATGTGTACATACTAGTGTTTCAAAGGACACAAAAGGCTTAAAACATTCAATATTTGCATCTTCTTGATCAAGACCCTGAGAAGGTTTGTCACCAGGGTGAGCTGACGTACTACAGCGAGGAGAGCTGGGCACCCGATGACTGCACGGCATGCGTATGTCACGCTGGTCTGTCCGTCTGTCAGGTGGTGACATGTCCGGACATCAGACCTGGATGTCTTGCAACCTTTGTCCAGGGAAGGTGTTGTCCTGACATCAGGTGCAAGACCCCAGGAGGTAATCATGTTGATTATTACGTCCCCCCCCCCACCAGAAGAAGCCTATTGCATTGTGGGTATAGGCTGTGTGTTTTCTATCTGTGATTATCTCATCTACTTGAAAACCCAAGAGAGATCAAACTTAATACAATGATGATACATTCAAGGTCAAAGACCAATATTTGATTTTCATTCTCAAACACTTTTTCCTTTACTGTCTGAAATATCTGTACTTGAATTACTGAATTATGTTCCCCATGACGTTTTTTCTTGCATGGTCAAATGCTTGGTATTAATGAGGTTCACCTCTGTATGCAGCACATGTGCATTTTCACACTAGTGATACACATCACACATACATTACAAAGGGCAGCAATCTGCCACATAAGGGGTTAAGATGGACGAAACTTGTGTGTAATTATTTTTTTTTATTATTTTGAATTAGAATTGGAGCTCTTTATACTAGGCAATGCTTGATGGATCTGATAATATTACATTGTGGTTGAATGTTTCAATCATCACTGATTTATAATGCAGAAGGAACTATTATGTCAGTTTGTAGCCTTGTTTTCAGGCTGTTGGGCATATTTCGAAGCCAAATTATTCCATAAAGGGGACTGGCTGCAGTAGTCTAATACATGTAATTCTTGATTTCTTCTCTACGTCCTCAAAAAACTGCAAAATCAGGAGAATGGTAAAGAGATTAGGCTCTAGTATTCAACTATTTTTTAAAACTATTAGTTTGGATCAGAAATATCCAACAGCCTGGATTGACCGTCAATAATAGTAAGAAGACCTTTTTTGTTGTGTAAAATGTACAAAATAATATATATACAAATAAAACAAGAACATTTGGCTTTGATTTTTGTTTTGTTCCCATTACTAGGCCCTGCTGGGTGTTTCCATGGAAACGCTAATCATGCAGAAGGGGACAGCTGGTACGAGGATGCCTGTACGATGTGTGGGTGTTGGCAGGGTGGGGTGCATTGCTCTAAGGTGGAGTGCCCCGCCCTCATGCTTGTAGCTGGGTGCAGACTGATTCATAGGGGCGGGGCGTGCTGCCCACTCAGAGTCTGTCGCCCTCATGGTGGTGAGTAGTGTAGGCTGAGGTACAGGGTTAGTAGGGAAGAGATGGGCAAAGGAAGAGGGAAAGAGAGAAAAAAGGGAAAGAGAGAGAGAGAGACACAGAGAGAAAGGGAGAAATCATTGAAAGAGAGAGAAAGAGAGAAATCATAGAAAGAGGGAGAGGGGTAGGGAGCGAGAGAATGTGAGAAAGAGAAGGAGGGAGATAAAGGAGGTAGAGAAAGGATAAAACAGGAGAGAGAGAGAGGGAGAGAGAGGACAGAAAGAGGCAGAGAGAGAGAACAAAAAGAAGAAAGCACACAGATTACGACCGTAGGAAAGAAAGAGAGATAGAGAGAGAGAGAGAGAGAGAGAGAAAGAGAGAGAAAGAGAGAGAGAGAGAGAGAGAGAGAGAGAGAGAGAGGATTGTGGTATGTTGTCCACTCAGTGTGTCCTTGTTATTTTATTAATAGTGAGGTTAACTTTTATCAAACATATAAATTCAAAATGTTATCAAATTTTTGCCAAAATATTACTGACAAATGTTGACGTAGACGTGATGTACACACATTCCATTATTGTTTTCAGATGGCATATGTTCCCTTGGAAACGCAACGTTTCCACCTGGACGCATCGCAAATTTGGATTTTCAGACCTCATCACCAATCCATCACCCCTTTTACCAAGCAAAACACCAGCCAGAGTCTGCTCAGCAGTGCATCTGCGCGAGTGGTGCCCTCTTCTGCACTGCACCCGCCTGCCTGGCACCACAGGATGGATGCACAGAGAAGGGGTCTGCAACCAGTCTGTCCTGTCCTCCTCTACTCTGTCACATTGGTGAGTAAATTGTAGATTTGAGTTTTACGGCTAGGAAGCTGTGTTTGAATGCCATGGGTGTACCCAACTTATTGAGCCACTGAGGCTTCTACAGGTGAACATTTTTCTTCATTGTTTGTACTTTTATATGAAATTTTGACAGTACTCATGATGTAACATTTTTGTTGTTGATAATCTTCTTTATTGCAACAATCATTCTGTACCTGCTTATTTTTGTCCTATGTTAATTCAGATGTTGATGTTATACATGTTTCAATGTTATATACTGCTATATGTTTTTTAAATGTACATATTAAATCCATGAAATCAATAAATTAATTGTACTTAATTGAATAATGAACAACTTATCGGATGGTTTCTTCACACTTATGAAGTGACTGACCCTAACCCTTCCTGTGCGAGACAAAGTGACTTTTGGGATACGTGTGCATAAACCTGCTGCTCACGGTTAGATTTTCAGGCTTTGTGGAACCTGGTGCAGTTAGGATTGACCATGGACCATGAAACCTAAGTGCATGTGGCTTCCATTGTCTGCCCAGTAGATGATGGGGGAGTCGCGTAGCTCAGTATCTGAGTGGAAAAATGCACTGATTCAGTAAAGAATGGGATAATGGTTGCAGCGTGCAGCAAGTCTTTTGGGTTTCCTGTGACAGGCTTCAATCGGCAGTTCTGACCTACACTCCAGCTCAAAGGAATTGACATAGGGAAAGGCAAAGGGAAGAAAGGGAAGGATTGAGGTATACTTTGTCCAGTTCAGCATGAAACATGATGCTTTTTAGGCCAAATCATCATGTTTCATGCTGAACTGGACAAAACACTGTGGTTTACAACTGCAGCTCCTTCCCTTTCTTCCCTTTCCCTTTCCTTATGCCAATTCCTTTGAGCTGTAGTGTAATTCTCTATGCTGCATATAGGGGCAATCCCATAATGCACCACGCAGTTACATCCAAATTTTCTTTGCAGCCATCTCCGCTTTTCCCGGTCTCATACACTAATACACTAGACAAGAAACGGTCATAACTGCAAACAGCATCGGAATGTGGCTGCGCTGCGCATTCTGCATTTTGCATTCTACTACTTGCAAAGTGCAATATGTGTTGCAATGGACATTTCCAGATCTCACAATAATCAAATGGAAAGCATAACATACATTTAAATGTATACTAAAGCAAAGTGACACTTGCAGACAAAAAGAATAACAGTGAAAGACCACATTTTTTGGTTTCCCTTGAAAATTTTTTCCAATGAAACATGTGGTTATAGTAACTTGTACTTAAAGACCACCTGCTCATGAAGACCACATCTTTTGTCTCTCTTGAGCGTTTTTTATGTACAGGAAGGTGTTTTACAAAGATGTGCGTAAGTTTTGCACAACTCTACACACGACTAATGACCTGCTCATGTGCTAAATGAGATACCCCAATTTATTCCTGTGTTAACAGAGAGTGAATTTCCTACCATCCTAATCAAATTTGACAAATGATAAACTTTGTATTCAGATGCTTCTTAACAACAAGAAATTTAATCTACTAAGATCAGATTTCAACCCTAGCTGATGGGAATCAAAATCATTGAGATGCCGATTTGCTACCCAAGAACAGGTTACTAGACGCACTTAAAGTCGTGTTAACTTACAAACATCTTGGTGAAACACCGCCCAGGTTTCACTGTACCCAAAATATTGTTAAAATCTGATCAACACCTTGTTTTTCCGATAACAGTCAAGCGAGGGCAGTGTCCTATGTTCATGCCTGGGATCTCGAGCGAGGCAGCGTGTGCTGTGGAGTGTGCAGGGGATTCTGATTGTGCTGGGTCCATGAAGTGCTGCAAGGAGGGATGCTCTGCCTACTGCAGACAGTCACAGCTGGACCAGGATGCAGGTCAGATGCTGCTGAGGGTCATCCAAACTGCACATATCATATGTGCGGTCAATCAAACTGTTGTATCGCTCACTTTACAAGCAAAGTCAATGCGCAAAGATAAATTGAATTGAATTAATAATGGTTCGTTAGGAAAAAATTACAATACAAAATAATAACACTTTGCGGCGCACAGACGAAATTGCGTGTGCTTTAACAATTTTTAAAACAAAAACGATTCATCTATATATAATATTGCATGAACAAGCACAAGTATTATGGGAAGAAAAAAAAAAGGATACACACAGGTGGTCTGTAGGCTTGCAATTTCTTCATGATAATGATAAACCGTATTTATATTGTGTACAAACTTTAAACTAACAATTTTTGCGCTGTTCTCATTCTAAGTTCATGAAACACTTTGTGTGGATGGGTACGGGCGGAAGCGGAGTGAGGGCGACATTTGGTACCGAGACATCTGTACGCAGTGCGCCTGCATCGAGTCACGGGTGCATTGCAAGACAAAGGAATGCGTTCGTCCTCCCCCGGGCTGCCAAGAGATGGCGCCGTATGAGGGCGATTGCTGCGGAATTATCGTCTGTCCCCATACTACAGGTAACAATATTTGCAAAGAAAGGGGCAAGTCCCATTAACCTCTCGTGTGGCAACAAAATGATGTTCTATAGGATTTGTGTGTATTACTTGTGCAAAAATGCACCCAAGGCAGACAGAGACCACCGATTGATCACGGTTAAATATTGTGGCTTACAAAAGTGAAGTAATTTGCTGTTGCCATGTGAACCCTCACACGTTGTCTCAAGTTAAAAACAAAGCAGTAATATATGTTACAAGATGACACAAGATATTTAATATTAAAAATTATTAAACAAAGAATTAAGCTAAAAAGAAGTAACTAATGATAGAATTTATTCATTCATTTCATTTATTAAACCATTATAAAAACAAAACAACAAAAATACAAGGAGAGAGAGAAAGATCAGGGGTAGAAAAAGAAATGGGACCAAAAAAAAAGAAGAAGAAAGAGTTACACTGTAAACAAACTATTTTCAACAATAGATGACATGTTTTTAAATATAGATTGTTTGAGAAGAAATTTAAACCGTGTGATGGTTGAACTAGATTTCATACAACTATCAAGAGAATTCCATTCCTGTACAATGCAATGTGATATGTGCACCTGTCTGCACACAGAGAGGAGCTGTTTCCATCACAGTCTCTCACACTCCTCTGGGAGCTACTGGTATCCAGACGACTGTCGCACCTGTCGCTGTGGCAACGGGGTGGAGCACTGCACCTCCTACCAATGCCTGACCACCCCTCAGGAGGGCTGTGTGTTCCGGCTGCGACACAACAAGTGCTGCCCCGAGAAGTTCTGCCTGCCTGGTACGGAGGTGGTATTCTGAACAAAACTGAAGTCCAGGGCCCTGTTGCATAAAACTTAGCATTTATGGTAACTTTGTAACCAATGGTGACTTTGATGGAAACTTTGAATTTTATCAGCTGTTGAGCAATGTTACCATGGTACATGTAGTTTCCATTGATGACAGAGTTACCCTTGATGGTAAAATTTATGCAAAAGGGCCCAGAACTTTCTTAGCTATTAAAGTCAGTTAGCATTCTTAGGAATGCATCTATGCTAGTCATGATTGCTTTTTGACGCAGAGATTGATGATACATTATGCAACAACATATGGGAGTGCATCTTGCATGTGACATCACAAAATTAAAACTTTAAAAAAATCATAAGTCTCTTATCCTTTAATGGAATTTCGTCAAACCTTCACTAATATACTTTGTTTCATGTTTTTGCTTGTATTTAAACCAACTTAATTTCAGGGTGGACTTAATTCCCTTTAATGGGTGTTGTGTGGTTTCTCCCATAGAGAAGAGTTGCATCCAACATGACGTGGTACACCAAGAAGGAGAGATGTGGTACCAGTCTCCCTGTGAGACATGCCGCTGTGAAAGGGGCGTGGCTACCTGTCATCGCATTAGCTGCCCCATCATTCCAACCAATCAGGGCAGTTGTACAGCTGTAGAGGGGAGTAATGCATGCTGTGGTGATCTGTCATGTTCTCATGAAGGCAGGTCCCTGTGTTCATTTTAATTTAAAAAAAAAATGATTGTCAGGATGCCATGATAGCTATATTGATTCTTGCAGATATCTTGCATCAGAATGTCAAATTCCACCATGTTATGTGACAGGGTGTTGATCTTGATGGAAGTATTCAGTAATCTTTGAAATCATTGCAATGATTTTATTATTTAGAATGTGATAATGATGACATTCTTTTATGCATTATGTTAGTCATTATCATCTAGAATGATTATATTCATCATTCACAACGTCGACATCACCATCACCATCATCACCATCATCACCATCACCATCTTCACCATTATCATCATCATCATCCTTATCATCATCACCATCATCACCATCACCATCACCATCATCACCATCACCATCATCATCATCATCATCACTATCATCACTATCACCATCACCATCATCACCATCATCATCATCACCATCACCATCATCACCATCATCATCATCATCATCACCATCATCACCATCATCATTATCATCATCATCTTTAGCGACCAGTGGTTCGTAAGACAGATAATGAAAACCAAATGGACAGATAGGGTAAGCAACAAAGAAGTACTGAGAAGAGCAATCAGAAACTTCTGTTCGAAATAAGGACTAGGCAGATGAGATTCATAGGGCATTTAATACTTAAAGGAGGACTTGAAAACTTGTCAATGACAAGGGTAATTGAGGGGAAGAGGAGTAGAGAAAGGAGAAGAGTAACTCGGATGGATAGCTTGATGGAATGGCTTGAAAAGAGAGGATCAAGGAGTACAACTTATAGATAAAGCTAGAGACATGGAGTTGTGGAAAAACATGAGCGCCAAAAACAAAAGATACGGCACCAGAATAATGATTGAACCCCATCACTTTGCAGGCAATGCCACGTGTCTCTACCAAGGTCAGACTCAGAGAGAGGGGGAGGTATGGTTCACTGACCCCTGTACCTCCTGCACCTGTCTCTCGGCCCCCAGGGTGATCTGCACGACCCTGTCCTGCCCCCCTCTGACCGTGGGACGGGGGTGCCGGGCGGTCCCTGTCCAGGGTCAGTGCTGCCCAGAAGTTGTCTGTCGTGCAGGTATCCATGTTGCATCAATTCATACATGCTAATTACTTGAACCCTTTCAGTCCCATAGGCAATATATTGTGTTATGATTAAGATGGGGCAGTAGTTAGTAATGAGAGGGTTACATAAAAAGATGTAGAATTCAATTGTATATCTTCATTGTAGAGAGAATTATCTTCAATAAGGGGATAAAGAAAGAAATATATATATATGTACACATATATATAAATATATTATATGTATATGTATATATATATATATATATATATATATAGAGAGAGAGAGAGAGAGAGAGAGAGAGAGAGAGAGAGAGAGAGAGAGATAGAGAGAGAGAGAGATAAAGAGAGAGGGTGGGGGGGGGAACAAAGAAAGAGTGTGGGATATATGTGGAGGGGGTTAGAGCTACACAAAGAATTTAAAGCTCACATTTCCTGAGATAATCAAAAAAACTCTGAACCCAGGAAACCTATGATCCAAGGTAGATGTGAAAGAATAGTTGCATTCACACAAGCCGAGAAATGATGCAAACTTGCATTTTGGCGGGTCTCAATCCTCATTACACTGTATATTTTCAAATGATCTCTCTGGTTGGTAGTCATGCCTCTCCCTGATATATATTGATCAGCCAATGTCCCTGTGCTAGTACTTATCTGAAGCATATGTTAAATAGAAATATTGAGAACTAATTTTCATAGGAGCACATAACTTTTTTCTTTGCAGTCAATGGGGAAAAATGCACAAAATGATGATCTGTACAGACAGTTGTTCATGAAACTTTATTACAGATATTGTTCAGTTGATATAAAAATGGCTATAGGAATTTATGAAACAAAATACTGTATTGGAATGGCCTGTGTAACCAGTGCAAAAATACCTTCCATAGAGAGTAAATCAACCTCCATTTGTCTGACTTTGCAGTCAAGAGCTGTATGTCAGAGGGGGGTGTTGAGCATCTGAACCACGAGGTTTGGCAGAGGGACGCCTGCACGGTGTGTCACTGCTCGGAGGGGCAGAGTCTGTGCAGGGAAAAAAGCTGCCCTGTGCCGGGCCCAGCCTGCCGCTACTCAACCTCTGCCTCCATCCCAGGCCAGTGCTGCAGGGAGATTGTCTGCCTCCCAACCGCAGGTCAGCCACTCTCTCTCTCTTCATTGATTTCAGTATTTGAAGAGCTTGTTTCCAAAAGGATCTAAATCATTGTTTCTTAACCTGTTACTCTAGGTTAGATTTTAAAGTTTTGAGAAGACTGGTTCCAGTCAAACCTTGCTGTGGAACTGCAGTAATCAAAGGGGTGTGGCTTCATTGCACCCAGTAAGGAATTTGAAGTTTTTTTCGTAGCCTGTTGTCTATTGTCTGTACAGAAGATTAAGTGAGCAGGACCAACTTTTTGTCACATTCTAAGTTCAGTTTCCAATCTACTTCATATGAATAAACCTGATTTTCTCATTGGATTTTTCTATTTTAGGAAACAAACTCTGTATTTGATAGAGTACAGTGAAATCTGAGCTGATGACCACCTGTGTAGAAAGACCATCTGCTTATAAAGACCATTTATTTTGTTTCTTTGGAAAACTTATTCTCTTTGAAACCTGTATTAAAAAGTTACCTTTACACACAGAACACCTGCTAATGAAGACCACATTGGATTTCACCATTGAGTGGTCTTTATAAAAATGGTTTCACTGCATGATTAATGGTTGTCTGTACTGTGTATATTTGTTTTTTCTTTACAATGGTTCATGTACAAACTGCATGCATTATTTTGAGATTTTATGACTTCGATACTTCTGTCAAGTCTGGAGTCAGATTGATAAAAAAACTGAAAATGTGACATATTTGTTTCAAACATCAATGCGCGATGTTGATTGATGAAATAGACAATTTTACCTTAAAGGTACCTTTTGCAGGAAAAAAAATAAAGATTTTGTAACTACCAAGGAAATCGGAAGAAAACACTGTGGAACAACTTCCTCCACAATATCAGAACTAGAACTGACTGAGCGGAATTATATTGATCACTAGATTTTGAGTAAGTTTTTAATGGGTCCTCTAAAAACCTAGCAGAGCCTGTAGCCTCGACACAGACTTCAAGAGCACCCTCCTTGGCTATCTTTAATCACTCTAATAATGCCTCATGATATAGCTTTGTTTGGAGATCATCTTGTGCCTATACTTTTTACCATGGTCCTCAAAGCAGTCTATATTTATGTACTAATTCCCACAATGCATCTCACCAGCCAAGTCCTGTCGCCCCAGTCCTATCTCACCCCTCTTCTACCTGCACAATGAGGTGTGGGCGTACGATGTCTGCACGATGGCCCGATGCGATGATGGCGCAGTGATCGAGGCTCGTGATCGCTGTCCATTCATCGACCCGCCCCCCGGATGCTATCTCATAGCTGTGCAGGAACAGTGCTGCCCTCATATCGACTGCAGCCAAGGCATGTTACTGTAAACATTGTATATCATTTTATTCTGTGATTTCTTACAAGAAAAATTAAACCCTTGTAATACATTGACCTGAATAAGATCAGAAAATGGATTGGTAAAAGTTTTACAAAAATCTGACGTATCATCAGGAAGTTGTGAATTTTGGAGATCGTGATTGCTAGCATTCATTCTATAAAATGTTGTTAATCCAAGTCTAGGGCCATGTTGCGTATATATTTCCAATTATTGTAACTTACCATCAATGGTAACTACCAGACAAATAGGTGCATTAATGAGAGTGCATTGGCTGTTACCATGGTAGTTATCAATGATGGTAAGTTAAATAATAAAAAACCTATATGCAGCATGGTCCAGCTGTTCAGGGAAGTTCATGATATTACGTATAGTTACAGTAAGTATCACTATATCGTCATTACTGTGATTATTAGCATAATTATTGGGATTATCCTCATTTCCAGGGAAGGAAGGTCAGTGTCCACTCCAGGGGTCATTCCCAGCGTCCAGTGGTCTGGCGATGTGCGGTCATGACGCAGACTGCCCAGGCAGCAAGAAATGCTGCCATGATGGAACCAGCTACTCCTGCATCAGCCCTCTAACCATCAGTAAGCTTTAACAATGCTCATACATATTTTTCTAAAGCTCCTAATATAAAACAATATAATCTCTAAGAGCTTTATAATATGATTACCCCAGTTGTTGGATGCATGAAAGTCTTTGGGTAATTCCATTGGGTTTGGGCAAAGTTTTCGTGCAATGTCCATGTAATGGAGGTATCCACCTTTGTAGTTCACCATGAAGATCAATTCAGAT
Source organism: Arbacia lixula (assembly GCA_963669155.1). NCBI lineage: Eukaryota > Metazoa > Echinodermata > Echinoidea > Arbacioida > Arbaciidae > Arbacia > Arbacia lixula. The sequence goes on from OZ022593.1 coordinate 1,892,453, forward strand.
GTGGTTCAGTTTTGAGCTGTCAATGACAAATTGCTCTCTTTTCTCAGTCATACATAATAAAATTGAAAATCTTTTATGGATTTGAAGCAACAGGCATACAAAAATCAACCACCGTTACAAGGACATCATATTGTTATTACATGGACAAGGAATTTTCTGAAGTCAAATTGCAATGTGCCATGGTCTTTTAGAAATAATACTGGATGGGACCCCATTTTTTGCTCATGCTTTTTGCTCATGCCATTATTGGACTTTATTTGCCTGGTTTGAAAAAGATATTGATTTGGAGCTGTGGTATGTCACAAAAATTGCCCCAAACCCGTGGAATCACCCCTTTGTGACATCTGTCCTATTCCAAGGGATCATTCAGAATCATGGCAGTCAGTAAGGCGCACTCATTCCATACCTAACTGGGACCCAAGTAGTGGATTGTAACTGATATAACACATTCTTCCCTACTTTCTCCATTGCTTTGCTTATTTCTACTTGAATAGTTTTGGCTTCCAGTGAAGACTTCTTACACCTATATCCTCCCAAAAGCCTAATTTCCTCTCTATTCTTTTCTTTTGTCCACATTTTTGTGTAAAATGAGGTGAAAGTTGCCAAAAATGTTCTTGAAGTAGAGGGTGATTTTTAAATCGACACCACTGGCGTCATATAACCCTTTGTTACCTTCCCTTTCCTTATCTTCCTGTCAGCTCATTCTTGTCTTTCTTGAGCAGTCTTTATGCACATGTCTCACTGATAAAAAAACTATTATTGAAGGAATATGAAAAATGCATTCAATAATAGTTTTGACATTTATATCATTGAACTCATCACAAGTAATGTGATGAGTTCAATGATATGTTGTGATGCTTCTCACCAATGTTGAGGTTCTCTCCATAATTTGTGTAAAGATTTTTATTTATTACTTGAATGAAATTGCCTGCCTTGTACTACGTAAGTGTTATATATAATTTGATTGTCTATGTTATGTTTTTGTTATGTTCATGTTAATGTTTATTTTTTACTTTTATGTTTGTGTTTATGTTTATATTTATGTTATGTAATGTTGTGTTTGTTGTTCAGTATACGCAGGGTCCCAAGGGAAGAGCACAGTGCTTAGCCCACTGACGGGGCTAATCTGGTATGAAGAAGACAAAATATGATATAAAAATAACTAAAGTGGTGTTCATAAACAGGTTTCACTGTACAAACCCTCTATTTCCCCTCCTGTCAGCTCACTCTGGTGAGTGCCCACCCAGCTTTGTGACCAACCTCCCTGTGGGTCAAGCCTGTCCCATGGCGTGCTATTCTGACCAGGACTGCCCTCGCTACGAGAAGTGTTGCGCGTCCAGTGGTTGCGGGACGGCCTGCAAGCGTCCCATCATGCTTCGCAACCGCCGCCCGCTTCTCAATATCACGGGTCAGATCTGCGGGCTCCTTGAAAACCTGAAAGGCAGTCATCTATCGACAGGCAAGTTACGTAAGTAGGTCATGCAGAGGGAAGGAGTCACTGGAATCATACCTTAATCCTGTATATATAACTTCATCTTAATGTGTTGTCTTTTCTCTCAAGTTAACTTAATTCAATCTGTTGCTCACAGTTTATAGTTCTTCTCGCTTTGTGAACTCTCGTCCTGTTAGGATGTTAAAGTTTGCCATGGAACTGCAGTAACCAAAGGGTTGTGGCTTAATTGTGTCCTATAAGGTATTTGAAGTCTAATCATAGGCTCTTGTCTATTGTCCGAGGAGTAGATTGAATGGGAGTTGTGCTGCTTAGAATCGGAGTGAAAAAAAGCCAGCCCGCTTATATGTGGGCTCAGTAAAGTGTGGGTTAATATGATTCAAGCGGCAATGTACATCAGTACGTATTGGGCTTGGAGTTGGTGTTGGTGAAGTCTACACTCATGTGAAATCATACCTAAATACTGTATATACCACCTCCTATACCTTGATATTTTGTGTGTGCATCTTGATGATACACTGTACCTAAATACTGTATATACCAATCCATATACTATGCTGTATTGTTATGATGGGTGATCTCTAATGGACTTTATGACAGTTCAGTTTCATAGGCGTTTATGTAAATAGCTTGTACGGGTTGTTGCACTGTGCCTGTCGGTTATGCAATAATTTCAAATAGATGTCTTGTAAAGATAGAGACAGTCTAGAAAGTCCAAGATTATTGTATCTTTCAATTGAGCAATGCACTGACCGGTGTGGATATACACTAATGTTGCTTTGAAATGGGTGTTTCAAATGTAAACATGGAAAGTTCTTCACTTTCGCCTGAAAAAAATCTGATTTCATACATATTTTCATGAGGGCATACTGCTAATCCATGCAAGTTTCATGTCTTTTGTAATAGGGCTGCTCTACCTATAACGTATCATATCTTGTTTGAGAGAAATAGATGAATCTTTAATCTTGAGAACTGCAGATGAGCTACAGTTGGGGATGTAACGTCTTCTTGTTACGTCTTGTGAACCAGGGAAGACAGGGGCCTGCCCGACCTTCGCAGGCTCGGAGGACGAAGACCGGCAGGAGCAGCCGTTGGTGGCGGTGTGCGCTAACGACAGAGACTGCCCTGGAGACGAGAAGTGCTGCCCGGCCAAGGGCTTCAAGATGTGCCTCACACCGCAGCTGCAAGGTACAGGGCAGCGGGACCTGCATGGGCTCCATCGCAGAAAGAGTTGCAATTAATCTCTATCAGATGTTGCTTGAAAGTATCATCTTCCATTGTGGACTAGATGATATTAGAAATTTATGGTACGCCGCGGAGTACCATAAATTTCTATCATGATCTGCATCGATCGGTTGCAAGTCCAATCCCCTCTCTCTAATCCACAGAGTTACGATTGATACCAATCACAAGTCAAGTTGTGATCTATCACAACTCTTTATAAGACAGAGTCCTGCTTTGAAAACCTCCTGTGTATAAGGGCCTTATATTTTGTATTGCTTGAACAACATTTCACATTGAAATCTGTAGCTTCTAAACCAAGAACAACTGCTGATTCTAAAGACCAGATTTATTGCCTTCCTGGGTCATGTTGCATGGAAATATTTGATTCCAATTCAGATTACCTCATGCATGTTTTCCTCAATCAGAAAAAAGTCAACATTGCTACATGTGAAGGATGAGCATGTTTACATTTCCTTGATTTATGCCTCCGCGTTGAAATATCTTGAGAACCATTAAACTGATTTGCTTCAGACTTTGTAACTGGATGGAATTCATGAACCTTTTAAAGATTGTGGTTAGATTGGACCTAGGTCATGGGTAAAAGTTCAACATACTTAGCAAAAGTTTCTGTCCAAAACTGCTTAGGTGATATCTCGAGAACCATTCAAACTTTGTAACTGTAGCTTTTAAAGATAGGGGTCAAATTGAACAGAGGTGAAAGGTCAATGACCTTTGCAATAAAAACTTCATATATTTCTCCACACTAAATTCAAATGCAATCATGTAGTTCCAACTAAATATGGTACAAAGATAGATCATGATAAACGGAGGTTAACAATTAGCATGCTGCTTAAAATCCTTGAGAGGCCAAAAGTCACATTGAAAAAAAATCAATATTATCACAGTGTAAATGATGACCATGTTCACATTGACTGTGTGTTCATTCCATCTGTTATAGAGGAGCTGGTCAAGGCTGGGGAGTGCCCTGCGGTAAGGTTTGCTGAGGGGACGTGCACGCGCAGAGTCACAGAGTGCAGTGTGGACAGGGACTGCATGGTCAACAGAAAGTGCTGCTATGATGGCTGCGCATACAGGTGTCTCGACCCACTCCAAACAGACGAGAGTATGTTCATGTTTTCATATCATCTCTCCAAAACTGATTCCTGAATCAAACAAAATGATGAACTGTAAGGAGGGGGGACTACTCCAGACCCCCGCCCCCTTCCACAAAATAAGGGCACCTTTTAGAACTCATACATGATCTATACATTTTGTGGCTGCAATGAGGTTCAAACAATAAAAGCGAAGGACAAAGGCTTCGACAGGAATCTGGTGTTGCAACTGGCTTGTTTAATCCCATGATTGTGATCGAGATTCCATGTGATTCCGTGAAAACTGTGAAAACACAAAACAGTTATCACAATAATAGTTATGCAAGTTTATAACTTCTTGTGTGCTAGATAAACTGCTGCTAGATTTCTGTGTATTACTCGTGCAAATATGCACCAATGGCACACCATATACATGTTTAAGTAAGCATAGCTTATCAGAGAAAACAATCTGGAAGTATAATCTTGATCTCAACACTAACCTCTCATTTGATGAAAACATGTAAATAAACTAGCTCAAATTTAACATTCATTATCAAGATGAACTCCCATAAACTAAATAAACTAGCTCCAATTCAACATTCATTATCAAAGATGAACTCCCATTTCAACTTCTCAAATCCTTCAAACTTCTCAACAGCATGTAATGACCTTGACATGTCATTGACAGTGTACATTACTCAATCACATTCACTGTTCACATTATCTGAGTTTGAAAGTTCAAATTGAACAACAAATTTCTACTTTATGCTTTAACAATTCATGGCTTTCTTAAAACAAAATACCAGACTAACCTCTTTGCCTGCCTTTTACACACCATTCAGGATCCACTTCCACAGCATTCTAGCGAAAGGGATCTCTGATCCTCATTACAACCCAAATCCAATCATGTTGGCTGCTGTCTTAATGTGTGTGTGCCAGTAAGTACTGGTATGCACACATGTAGTCAATTACCTAGGGAGTGCTATTACATAACCTTTGAAGGTGTGTCATCATGTACAATAATAAAACAAAGGAACCAAATGACTTGAGCGCAAATAGTTTTAGGTGTACTTTCACCACAGGTGTACTTTCACTACATGGCTCCTTTAAATTAAGAATTAATTTACCCTATAGTAATTGAAATCATTCGAATTGAATAAGACAGGTGACTGACTCATCTATGGGTTCGTCTACTCATAGCATCAGATTGATAATCTCAAACTCTGCACAGCACACTAAAATTCAAGATTCATTTCTTTGCTTGTTTACTCTGCCACAATGTAAGAAACAAAGAGAAGGTAAGTACTTCAATATATGAGAAGTGTGCAGTCATCAAAATAACAGCGGATGCACTTTTCCAAATTTTGCAGAAAAGGGTGCAAATGTTGACAAGTCACTGTTCCATATATATACCTGACAATTACCTGTTAGTACATTGTACACATTTAAATACACTCAAAATAAAACAGAACTGATTCAACTTGAATCGCAATTCACATCACATGATTGAAAAGAAAAATCTATCCATTATACTACCTCGAATTAAAGCTGGAAATCTGAACACTACATTTCTCTATGACCCATATTCAACCAGGGACAAAATGATGTATAAGTGCACACTTTTTTCCAATTGAAGTGCACACAGGAACAAAATACAAGGCGTTGCATCTCATGAACCCCTTTTTGCTTTAAGAAAACAAAATACAAATGAGCAGTTCAATGAGTTATTCTGCTCAAAATTGGCGTTACACACAATTATTTACTTTCAAATCCTACTAGTCTCGATTTCATACCCATGCGTGAATACATAATGCATGAAATACAATTTGATATATTGATCATCAATAAGACTAAAATCGCTCTCGACCTGCTGACTTCATGTAGTCTGCTAAATCAGACTCGTTTAGCAAAACAGATGATAGTGTAGTCTTGAATTCAGACATTGAATTACAAAGGGAAGCATTCAAGGAGAATTTGACATAATACTTTACAATCCTTCTGTAGTCGTATGTTATATCTCAACATTAAAAAAAAAAATGTGTTTTTCATTACCAGTATCGGTAGTCTTGAGTTCAGTCTGTAAATTTCACATGCACTAAATAAGCGATTTAGAGTTCAAATCAGAGGCGAATATCCAGAGTTTGATTATGTGAGTCCCAGTTCGTAAGGCATAGTCTTAACATTTCAGTCCTGTTGGCTCCTTGGCTGGGAATTATTCCTGGTCTGCATTAGGAACAAGAAGAACTAGCTTATGGACAGGGCGATCAAGGTAATTCACCGGGTTATTTCGTTTTCCCCTTTTGTCCAATTTCCTGTCCCCTACCGCGAGTCTTGCCTTGCGAACAAAGTCGTCCTTTGATTTGTATACCTCAACGATTCTTCCGAGAGGCCAAGCATTTCGGGGAGCGTTGTCGACTTTGATGATCACTACGTCTCCTACTTCCATGTTGCGACGTGGCTTCGTCCATTTCTGCCGCGCCTGCAGTAGACTGAGGAACTCTTTCCTCCAGCGACACCAGAATTCATTTGCTAAGTGTTGCACTCTTCGCCAACGTTTGCGCGCGTAGATGTCCTCTCGAGAAAAGCTTCCTGGAGGTGGTAGGATGACATTTGTCTTTTGAGTCAACAAATGATTAGGCGTCAGTGGAGATGGATGAGTGGGTTCATTCAGGAATTCAGTGGTCAGCGGGCGACTGTTCACGATGGCTGCCGCCTCACACATCAAGGTCCTCAGGGACTCGTCGTCTAGTTGCTGACCTGTCTGATGGAGCAGAGCATCCAGGACTCGACGTATGGAGCGAATTTGTCTCTCCCACACTCCACCCATGTGGCTCGAAGCAGGTACGTTGAATTTGAAGGCGATTAGGTCGCATCCTCCCTTCAAAAGAAAGCCCCTGACTAGGGCCTCACTAGATTCAACACATCTCCTGAACTCTGCCTCAGCACCCACAAAGTTAGTGCCCCTGTCACATCTCAGTTGCTTTATGGGGCCTCTCAGGGAGATAAAACGTCTCAGAGCGTTGATGAAGGCATCCGTGGTGAGAGAGTTCAGAACTTCAATATGCACCCCTCTGGTTGCCATACAGGTGAAGATCAGTCCATAGCGCTTTAATTCTTTCCTTCCTTCTTTGATTAACCATGGCCCAAAGACATCAACTCCAGTGTACGTGAATGGCGGTGCCGGGGTAAGACGGTCTTCAGGTAAGTCAGCCATTTTCTGTACTTGTAGAGGTTGTCTGAGTTTGCGACAAGTCACGCACTGGGAGATGAATTTCGAGACAAAGTTGCTGCAACCCAAGATCCAATATCCCTTCGTTCTGAGATGGTTGATTGTCATACCCCTTCCTCCGTAAGCGACATCAGCATGGCATTGAGATACTATTAACTCGGTGAGATGGGTTTGAGGTAGGATGGCGGGGTGTTTGCTTTCGAATGAGATGTCAGACCTTCTCAGTCGTCCCCCTACCCTCAGGATGCCATCACCATCTATGAAGGGGTCAAGGCGTTGAAGAGGGTTATTGACCTTGTAACGACGTCTTCTTTCTCTTTCGCTTTCATGTTCATTACCCTCTACAACTTTCATTCCCTCTAGGGTCTTTCTTTGAGTTAGCTTTATGATCTCCCTTTCCGCTTGAAGCAGAAGTCTGGTGGATAGTGGTTCCATCACTACTTTGTTGGCATCAAGGTATTCCTCTCCAGCATTACGTCGTGCTTGGCAACGTTTCCGTAGGTGTGATCTGAGACGAAGACAGTTCGCGACAGCCCTCTTTGCCCGATGCCAACTGGATAGATGATCGAACCTTTCCAACTCAAGGCCGTCTACTTTCTGCAGAGAGGCATGGGTCTGACACTTCACTTCAGGATCTCCAGGAAGCATGACCGCTTCCTCCTCTGTCTCATCTGGAATTTCCTTTTCCCAAAGGAAGTCTGGCCCTGTGAACCACTTTGATGCCTCAACTTGATCGATCATGAGTCCTCGTGATGCTCCATCAGCTGGATTTTCTTTAGAGCTGATGTGCCGCCACTGCAAAGGTGATGATTCGTCTCTGATCTGGCGTACTCTATTTGCGACGAACACATGAAAGCGTCTGGCTTCATTCTTGATGTAGCCTAGAACTACCCGGCTGTCGGTCCAAAAATGCTCTCTATCAATGTTGAGATCCAGTTCAGATTGAAGGAATGAGCTCATTCTCACTGAGAGGGTAGCTGCGGAGAGCTCCAACCTTGGTACCGTGACCATCTTGATGGGAGCAACTCTGGATTTGCCGATCACCAATGCACAATGTATCTCTCCACATTCATTTGTCAATCTCAGGTAAGTACAGTGACCGTAACCCACGTTGCTGGCGTCACAGAAATGGTGAAGCTCTGAAGTCTTGATTTCTCCAAAGTCTTTGGGCTTGTAGCATCTGTCAATGGAGAGCCTCTCAAGTTTGAGAATGTTAGCTTTCCACTTGTTCCACTTGGCTTGCAGCACATCAGAAAGTGGATCGTCCCATGCGGCTGAATTTCTACACAGTTCTTGAAGTATCAGCTTCCCAGGCAGCAGAAGTGGGGCCAACAGTCCGAGGGGATCATACACTGACATAACTGTCGACAGGACACCTCTCCTGGTCAGCGGCTTGTCTTGGAAGGTCATCCTAAAGCGAAATGTATCTGACTCGACACACCATTGAACCCCCAGTGCTTTCTCGACAGGAAGATGATCATCCAGAAGGTTCAATTCTTTGACTTCCTTGGCTCTATCATCTACCGGAACTGAGTCTAGTACCTTCCTGGAGTTAGAGACGACTTTGTGAACATGTAATCCTCCATGCTCACACATCTTCTTGGTCTTTGAGATCAGTTCAATGGCCTCTTCCTCTGTTGCTACGGCTTTCAGCCCGTCATCAACGTAGAAGTCTCGCTGGATGAACTTGGCTGCGTCTTTCCCGATCACCTCTGCCCTGTCTGTAGCTATCTGTTTCAGACCAAAGTTCGAACATCCAGGGGAGGAGGCTGCGCCAAACAGATGCACATTCATGCGATGATCGACAGGCTCTTGACGGTAGTCCCCATTCGGCCACCAAAGGAAGCGCAAGTAGTCTCGGTGTTCTTTGTTAACGTGAAACTGGTGAAACATCTCCTTTATGTCGCACATGAAGGCGATGTTCTCCTTCCTGAATCTACACAGAACTCCGGCTAGTGCGTTGGTCAAGTCAGGACCCGTCAGAAGATGAGAGTTCAAGCACTCTCCCTTGAACTGTGAGCTGCAGTCGAATACCACTCTGAGTTTCTTTGGTTGCTGAACTCCGTGATGAGGAATATACCATAGCTTGCCTGCTTCACCTGATTCAAACACCCTTTCAGCATACCCTTTGTGAAGGAGGTTGTCTATTTGCTGGACGTACTGCTGGTAGTAGGTGTCGTCGTTTTCAAACTTCCTCTTCAGGTGACTCAGACGTTTAATAGCCACGAATCTGTTATTAGGTAGTAGAGGCTCCTCTTTGTCCTTGAAGGGTAGTGGCATCTCATAATGCCCACTCTGTGTCATGTGAATCTCCTTCTGCATTAGCCTAATGAACTTCACATCGTTCTGTGAATAGGGTTTCCTTTTCCTGTCTGGTGTGAAGTCTGCCTCCAGAAGTCGGATGACATGAAGAGGAGCTATTTCTTCCTTCATTGTAGCTGGATGCGTAAATATCACTTCTGATCGATGTCCCTTCAGCTGTACCTCCTCAGGCACAGCTCGAACCGTCGTACGATGGCTCACACCAATAGGATCATCTTGACTGTCAGCATATCCTGCCTTCACTGTGCCCACAATGCTCCACCCTAAGTCAGTCTGGACTGCATATGGACCTCTATCATCGGGAGAGTGGATAACAGCACGTGGAGCGAGAGCCTTGGCACAATCGTAGCCTATCAAGAGACCAATTTCAACGTCCTGGAGGGGAGCTATCTTGTCTGCAACCCTGGACAGATGTTGAAAAGATCTTGCTATTTCTGGAGTAGGGATATGGTGTCTATCTGCTGGCATGATGTCTCTTGTGTAGGTAGGAGGGAGGCTGATGATCTTCGCCGAGTCGTCAAAGGCTTTTACTTTGAGGCCAGTCACCCTTTCACTTGTTATTCTCTCATTCGCCTTGGTCATGGTAGAGAGAAGCAAGTTCACTTCAGTCCCTTCAATCCTCATTGCCTCCTTTGTATCAGTCAGAATGAAGGATGTGTCTGACTGAGTGTCCAGCAGAGCGTAGATTAATCTGTCTTCATGGCAGGATTCATGTGAAAGCCACACAGGAACAATCATGGATGACTTTGTAGAATAACTGGAATCCGAATTTGACGCACGAGAAGTTGACTCCAGTGTTTCCTTGACATCCCTTTCTTTCTTGGCGTTCTGTTTTCGTTGCTTCCACTCGTCATCGTGTAGAGCGGTAGGGTGCTTCCTTTTACAAGAAGAGCATGTGTCTCTCTTCCTGCATTCCTCTGATACATGTCCTCTCCTTAAGCACCCGAAGCAGAGACCATTATTTCTGACGATTTGTGTCTTCTGGTCCATCGTCTGTGACATAAAGGAGGAGCATTCTGCGAGGTGGTGCTGACCCTTGCAGAAAACGCAAGTGGTTCTCTTCTCCGCAGATCCTTCTGTTTTCATGAAGCCGGAGGCAGCTGGTCTCTTCCTTTCCTTGGTTTGCAACGATTGGAGAGAAGTAATAGGGTCGCATGCAATTGCGGCCTCTGCATTGATGAAGCTTGTGAAGATAGTGAAGGGTGGGAATGTCCCCCACTCTTGTCGCCAGTTTGCAGCCTTTCTACTCCACTTCACGACGAGCCATTCTGGGAGCTTCATCAGCAGCTTTCTGTTCTCTCTTTCATCGTCAAGATGACTTAAACGAACATGTTTAGAAGCGGTGTCACACTGCTTCAAGAAGTCTCCCAGTCTTCTTAGGCCTGCTGCATCTCTTGACCCCACCTTTGGCCAGGAGTCCAGCTTGTCGCGATAGGCATTGGATACTACAAAAGGATCTCCGTATCTCTGCTCCAGTGCCTTCTTTGCCTCGTCGTATCCAGCGACGTCTCCTATCATTGAATAACCTTGAACCAAGGATTTCGGCTCGCCAGAGAGATACTTTAAGAGGAAGTAGAACCGCTCTCCACCGGGAGTTCCGCGCTGCTCGATCAGAGCATCGTAGCTTCTCCTCCATGTCGTATAGTCCAGCGGGTTACCGGAGAATATTCCCGGTTCTGGAAGAGGTAGTCTGTTGTAGCAGAGCAGTTCCTTCAAACTGTTGGCGAGGGTGTCATGATTATTAGAGTTGTCAGCAAGCTGCCTTTGAAATGGAGACCCAACATCATCTTTCTGTGGTACATGCTCTATAGGAGGAGCCAGGTCATCCATCTTAGTTGCAGATCTCACTGGAGGACCACCAACATCTTTGTCAGCTGCACTCGTTACTTGAGAAGTGACTGATGCTTGATTGTTGATCCATCCTTGAACTCTTCTTTTGGATGATCTGGCTGATTTTGAAGAGAGACTTGGTTCCCTCATCTGTATTATTGTTCTCATGGTCTCTCTCATTAAAGATGAGTGCTCTTCTTCCATCTCTTCTAGCCTGTCTTCACTATCATCGTCTGGATTTGCTGTAGGAGGTAAAGCTGTAAGCTCTTCTTGTGCAGAAATGGCCTTATCCATAGCCTCCTGCAATAGGTTGCGGGATTCTTTAATCACCTCGATCTTGACGTCATCTTCAACTATGAGTTGTCTGTGTTTGTTTGCCCTTCTCCTCCAAAGTCGAACGGCATCTTTCCAAGTCTTGATTGTGACGTCAGCTTGGTGCTGTAGACCCCTGTCTGTGGGTCTTCTATCCCTTCTACTCTCATCTCTTCCTTCAGACATGATGAAGATCTCTTTAATGATGGAAGATTCGCTCTACAATCAATCTGCTAGTATTATACTGCCACTACTGCATTCTACTGCATTCTACTGCATTCAACTGCTAGCATTCTTCTGGTTCATTATGAGTGTTCTCATTGTTGGTTTGCTGGATACAGTTTTTCACTCGTAAAACTTCGCAAAGTCTTTACTCAAAGAACCAAAGAGTTTTCACTGTGGCTGCAATGAGGTTCAAACAATAAAAGCGAAGGACAAAGGCTTCGACAGGAATCTGGTGTTGTAACTGGCTTGTTTAATCCCATGATTGTGATCGAGATTCCATGTGATTCCGTGAAAACTGTGAAAACACAAAACAGTTATCACAATAATAGTTATGCAAGTTTATAACTTCTTGTGTGCTAGATAAACTGCTGCTAGATTTCTGTGTATTACTCGTGCAAATATGCACCAATGGCACACCATATACATGTTTAAGTAAGCATAGCTTATCAGAGAAAACAATCTGGAAGTATAATCTTGATCTCAACACTAACCTCTCATTTGATGAAAACATGTAAATAAACTAGCTCAAATTTAACATTCATTATCAAGATGAACTCCCATAAACTAAATAAACTAGCTCCAATTCAACATTCATTATCAAAGATGAACTCCCATTTCAACTTCTCAAATCCTTCAAACTTCTCAACAGCATGTAATGACCTTGACATGTCATTGACAGTGTACATTACTCAATCACATTCACTGTTCACATTATCTGAGTTTGAAAGTTCAAATTGAACAACAAATTTCTACTTTATGCTTTAACAATTCATGGCTTTCTTAAAACAAAATACCAGACTAACCTCTTTGCCTGCCTTTTACACACCATTCAGGATCCACTTCCACAGCATTCTAGCGAAAGGGATCTCTGATCCTCATTACAACCCAAATCCAATCATGTTGGCTGCTGTCTTAATGTGTGTGTGCCAGTAAGTACTGGTATGCACACATGTAGTCAATTACCTAGGGAGTGCTATTACATAACCTTTGAAGGTGTGTCATCATGTACAATAATAAAACAAAGGAACCAAATGACTTGAGCGCAAATAGTTTTAGGTGTACTTTCACCACAGGTGTACTTTCACTACACATTTAAAGTCACTTCATGCTGTATTCTGCAATGATTTAGTTCTATTCATAATTTTGACTCATTTCTTGAAGTGGTAATTGTGTATGGTGTCACTTCATTCAATTTTTTAACTGTTCATTCCCATAACTCACAACATCCCACTTTTTTTCTGTGATCAATTGTCATATTTCAGCAAAAATTACTTCATTGCTATGTAGAGAGAATGCAATGAGAATGAACAAAGTCAAGGCCAAATCAATAATGCAATCCACTATTAATTTCACAATAGATTTGTTATGTGTCATTTTGAATTCTGCAATAGTCTCCTATTTCAATTACCACTTCGCCAAATTCAAAGACTACAAACTATTCAAAATTCAGCAGCACGACTTGTTACACGTACGAGGAAACATGCTTCAATATCCCCTGTCTTACGTAATTTACATTGGTTACCAGTCCAGTCTCGCATCAAGTTCAAGATATTGTTATTAGCCTATGAATGTTTTCATGGATTAGCTCCTGCTTATCTATATGACTTACTGTATACAAACCAACACAAAATCTTCGATCATGTAAAAAGAATTTGTTTATTGTTCCTCCTATACTTACACGAACATATGGTGAACGTTCATTTGCCCATGCTGCTCCAGTTTTATGGAATAGCCTCCCTGACAGTCTTAGGAATATTAACGCCCTAGATAGGTTTAAGTCTGCTCTTAAAACACACTTATTCCAAATGGCAAAATGATTTAAGGAACTCAGTAACCTCATTTCTCTTTTTCTTTGCTCCTTGAAGCGCATAGAGACTTTCTTATGTATATGTGTTATGCGCTATATAAGAATGGTTTATTATTATTATTAGATTCTCACTCAAGAAGTATTATAAATCTTGGTTCATTTACCATAATACTGCAATATTACAGATGCAAGTCGGTAAGCAAGTTTCCAATGATACTAGCTTAAAACACTCTTCATATTCACAAACAAAGCTGAAGTATTGTGGCACTTTGGATGTTATGATATTTTTGATGTAGATGAAGTTTGAAGTTTGAAGTTTATTTATTATTTCTGACGACCCCTTTCGAGGCATGAGAAATACATAGTAACTTGTACAATACAATTTATAGTATACACATTTGTTTTCTTTAAGAAAAAGAAAGGAAAACAGTTTCAAAATACATGTACATGTAATAGTATTTGTAATATTTACAAGTATTCACAGAAGCAATGTATTACATTTATTTAATGTATTTGTATTAGATGCGCCATGCACCGACATCCAGGAGTCATGTGACCGTGTCTGTCCCGAGGGCTTTGCGACCTACAGACAGTGTGAGGTCTGTCAGTGCAGCTGGTGGTGCCTGTTCCGCCCCACAGAGTGCCCCTTCGAGTGCCCCTATGGGTACGCCACCGACCTCCGAGGGTGCAAGATGTGTGAATGCAAGAGAGCTGGTAGGTCAGGGGGGGGGGGGGGGTTCACCAAGCTGTTCTTAAGCTGTTCTTAAACGACTTTTCGCACGACTGGTGGCCCGTTCTCCTAATGAATCAGATTCTCAATGATTTTGATTCCCATCAGCTTAAGTTGAAATCTGATCTTTGTAAATCAAATTTCTTGTTGTTAACAAGCATCTGAATACAAAGTTTATGGTTTGTCAAAATTGATTGATATTGTTGGAAATATACTCCCACTTCATTACACCAGGAACAAATCTCATTTCGCTCAAGAATAGGTCACCAGTCGTGCGTAAAGTCGTTCGTTGCTTCGTACAGCTTGGTGAAATTTTAGAACCCATCATTTGGATTGTAAACTAGAAAACAACCCTATCTAGGTGTGCCAAAAGTTAACAACTAATTTTGAATAAAGGTGTCCCATTTGCAATAGTCATGAAAAGTCATGAATCAGCAGTATACCCTAACAATAACACGTATGAAATTTCACAGTCAAAGCTTCATGAACCTTTTTGAGGAAAAGTTAAAAGCAATCTTCATTTACATTTAAAATGCACTGACTATAGTCTACATTCATCATCGTATTGACCATGTCAACGCGCGATGCGGGCATTGCTCCCATTGAACACATGCACCGTGGAGCGGACTGATGTGGACCATAGCGCACAGCGGTCTCCGGTCTCTAGGCTATAAGTTTTGGACTACCTTCCCCAAACTCTCCAAAATCTAGCAATCACTATAATTTCGCTTAAAGTCAGTGACCCGTTCTGTTATTGGGAGGAAAGTGCTGATACATTATTGTCTTCAATTCTCTTTGGTTTTTACAAATTGTTTATTTATTCATTGTTATCTTTGATTGTCTACTTTTCAAGTGATTTCTCTTGATCTCTTCTCCATGTTACCACTAGTGAAACCCTCTGATGGAATCGGAGAGCTCCTGGCTACCTCACTGTGCCTACCTCTCAACCCCAGGACGTGCCCCCTGAGCTGCCGGCTGGGGTTTGTCACCGACAGCCTGGGCTGCAGGGTCTGCAGATGCAGGGACGAAGGTACGGTAGTATCGGTCTACAGCAGGAAGCACACAATATAACCTTTTGCTTAAGATTTGGGGGCTTTGTGAACCCTGGTCCAGTTAGGATGTCAAAATTTGCCATAGAACTGCAGTAACCAAAGGGGTGTGGCTTAATTGCACCCTATAATGAAGTTGAAGTTTATCCATTGCTTGTTGTCTTTTGTCTATACAGCAGAAAACCAAATCGAACTATGAGCAATATGGATTGAAATCAGTGAACTATACATCGCATTTAGCTCTGAGAGATCTCTTTGATTATGTATTCATTAATTTTGCTTGTGTATTGTGTTGTGTGCATGTTGGGATCAACTTAAATAATAGTACTGTTGAATTCTGAGGCAAAGGTGGACTTGTATACGCAAATTGTGTTAAAGGTTGCAGTACATGTTATTTGTTACTTTACCTTTACGTTCGATTACTCTGTCTGAAGTACATGTATATCTCTATCTCTGATAAACCTATGATCTCAAATTATTATGACTCATATATATTTCACATCAGCTAGATCTTCCTACATGATAGCTAGTTCGCAAATTCCAGTAAATGTTATTGATGGAACTAACCCCATAAAGCTCTGGGGTCGACTTTAACCTTCAGAGTGATTGGGCTTCTGGAAAGTGGTCATAAACATTGAAAATATGATTTGAGGTGGGTGACTGGTAAATGGATTTATAGTGGAGCCTGAGATCAGATGCACAGTGATTGCAATCAAATGCAATCAGCTCCATACATTGACTGCAGTCTGACTGCAATAGATTGCAATCAGCTGTGACGTTGATCTCGGGCCCAACTGTTTATCACATAGCAGTACTGACCATTGGTTCTTGTGTTTCTTTAGATCAAGCATGCACCCCACTGGAGGCCTGTGGGCTGTACTGTCCATTTGGTTTTGCTACAAGCTTGAGCGGTTGCAATGTGTGCAGATGCCAGCAAAGAGGTACATGTACATATATACTTCCATGGCACTTTGTCCTTCAGCAAGATACTTAAAGGGATAGGCTACTCTGAATTTAATTGTGTTTCAATTCTAGCAGTACAATGAAAGCAGCATACATGTAACAGTGAAGGTTTAACAAAAATCCGTCAGAAAATAAGGTGTCACTGTTTTGAATTGTCTTTTTACTGTTAGAAAAACATCAAGTCAATCTAATGCAATTTAATTGTAATTTCAAACAATGTTGCTGCATTTGTGAATTCATCATTGATTCATAAGTTTGTCAACCCAATTTTAGTCCATTTTCCAATCTATAAACTATGAATTACTGATTGTGTATTTCATGTTTTACGGTTTGTGAATCTGAACTGTAAATGTATCGCCTATCTTCAATTTTATTTATGTGCCCATTGTGTACAATGGACTGTAGACGTCATACATTTAGCGTGGTTTTTATTTTCGCGAATTTCACGAGATCTGGTCTATTTGAGAATTTAACAACATGCAAAATTATGAATACGGCATGCTCGAGCACATGTACTACTAGATCTAGTACTCTACAATCGCAAATTTAATCACTTGTGAAATTGTTGAGAAGTCCTGATTCGCGAAAAATTAGACTCGGGAAATATATGGCATATACAGTATTATATTAGGAATAAAGTTATCTTCAATTTTGAATCTTGCTCCTTTAGATGGGACTGACCAGGCCTTCCTTCCGCAGCGGACTCCATGCCAGGCTGTGCAGTGTCCGAACGAATGTCCACATGGTTCAGCCACTGACCGCTTCGGTTGTCCAGCTTGCGCACCCTGCTTAGTCCAGGGTAAGTCATATTCTTGAAGGAGAATGAAACCCTGAAATGAATTTAATTTGAAACAAAAACAGAAAATCCACCTTGTAAAGAAGGAAATTGTGAATTTGTGAAAATCATGATGACTATTCTAGCACTGATTTCTGATCACTCACCTACATGGCAACTCCATTGGTCTGAAATGATGTGCAGTATAGAATTGGCATTGTCCTTTATATGCATAAACTTAGATCATCACTTGCCTAACTGCTAATTTAGAGAGGAAACTTACATAAATAAATGACTCCCTTTTGATATGTCTGATTTGTCTCAAGATTATCTGTTTTTCTGTTATTTTCTGCCTGTATTGTATTGAGCTTGCCAAAAGAATACTCTAATCTCACCCTCTCCAGTATTTACGTGATTTTTTTCTTTTTCTTAATTGCTCTCTGACTAACTCAACAGTACAGCTTTTAAAGACTATCATATTTTGTACTGTACATTTCAACATTTATTAAAAATTGACATTATGTCGTTTTTTAATGGCTGTAGGTGGAAAGCTTATTTCCTGTAGCTCACACTTATTGCAATTTCACTGTAAAAAACTTTAAGATGAAGAAGAAATTAATAAAAGTCATCATTGAGACACCTGCTTCTTTGGCTTTTCAAGACGAAGCGTACTTTCGGCATCTTCTACGCGGTGGTGTACAACTTTTTAATCTAAATAGCAATTAATTGAGGTATTTCTTCAGATTGTACTGATCCGATTTAGCTTTTCACTGCTTGCCTATCAATATCTACTTTGAATCTCTGTAAAGTTCTCCATGGATTCCTTTTCATTGCTTTCAAAACACTAGAAACTTCACACATTGCATTTGTCTATTATTATTTCATATTTATCTGTACAGTTTTTTATCATATGTATTCTACGATCAGATTTAAAACAAGTAAATTTCATCAGAATTGCCACTCCCTTTGAAGGAATCTATCATCTTTATTGTAAAAGAATATTTTTAAAGGTAGGTGTATATATATATATACATGTATATATATACTCTTTTGAATAAATGCCTAAGCATCATAATTTGCAGTTTAATTTATAAGACATTTGCAACCTAGCTATTATATGCTTTTCTATTTTGTTCATTTTATGTTACCTACTATGTTTATTGTAAAACTCTGTGCAATTGTTTTCTATCAGTAAATATATACCTTTGAATGAACTATCCTGTAGGTGAGCCAGCTGACGTAATGAACCAGTGTCCATTCCTGAGATGCCCGTATGGCTTTGCTACCGATGAGGAGGGGAAGAAAACTTGTAAATGCCGTCTTCCAGGTGAGCTTCTTGTGATTAACCCATATACTACGGGCACCGGGTCTACCTGCTTCCCAGAAATGTACTAATGTCAGCTTGTTTTGAATACTTTGTCATTATTATATTTAAATGTGGTTGATGTGTGCAATCGGTATCTACCGTTCAAGATCATATAAATATTGATACCACAATACAGATTGAATGCACTGGCGGCACCTTTAAGATACAATGCAAAATTTCTAGTGGGCACAAATGCTCATGTGCAATCAGTTATCGATATCTACCCTTTGTTTATCAGTGGAGACACACCTTGTATGCATACATTTACAAAACACAAAAATACAAAATGAAAGAAGTGGCCAGGAGTAGGCAGGAAGGCAGTGCCTTATTTAGATCCCACATCTCACAAGGAAATAATTTGGTTTGAAAGATTCAAAATATGCACATACTCACACACGCACACACGCACCAAAGCGATAAAAGTAATCGCAGGATCTCTTTGCACACACGCACACAGACACAGACACAGACACACACACATACACACATTGTTATAATTCTCTTCCCTTGTCTTCCCTCTTCCATGTGCTCCATCTCTTTTTTCTCCTGTTCTTCTTTTCTTCCTAACATTTCTTCTCTTGCCCATTTATGAGACTATTTCTTTGGCTCCATCTATTACCCCATTATCTCCTTTCTATTCATCTTGTTTTTCTCCTCTTCATTCTTGTGTTTCTCCTTTATCAGCTGCCTGCCCCGCACTGTCCAGCTGTCTGCTGACCTGTGACTTTGGGAGATTGTCTGACCAGCATGGCTGCGACACCTGTGCCTGCAGATTGTTACCCAGTAAGTTCATCTTTATTCTGTTGGACAGACGGACAGACAGACAACTCAGCAACATAATGCCACCACAAAGTGGCTGAACAGCACGTGTCTGGGTTGTTCATTCATCCATCAGAATAACTCTAGAAATAGTTAACCAAACTTCAATAAACTTAGTACAATGACAATTTATTATGATAGGACAATTAGATTGGGGGTTATATACTGTAGGTTTAAGGTCAAATCCTAGAATTTTGTTATTTGTGTGATACTTGAGGTATACTTAACCACACTTGGTATCATGATAATAGATGACTGGTCTCTCCAACTAAGTTATCTGTCATAGCCAAATATCAAGTTTTATTGGCATTGGCATAACTGTAATAATACATCTTATAAAGATCTTCTCTGAGAATTTAATTTGTTTGGCAATTGATTAATAGTAATAATGATAATAATAAACCATTTTTATATAGAGCATAGCACACATACATAAGAATGTCTCTATGCACTTTAAGGAAGAAAGAAAAAGAGAAATTTGACATTTGGAATAAGTGTGTTTTATGGGCAGACTTAAACATTTCTATGGTGTTAATATTTCTAAGAGTGTCAGGGAGGCTATTCCATAAAACTGGAGCAGCATTGGCAAATGAATGTTCACCATATGTTCGTGTAAGTATAGGAGGAAGAATAAACAAGTTCTTTTTACATGATCGAAGATTTTGTGTTGGTTTGTATACGGTGAGTAAAGTCATTTAGATAAGCAGGAGCTGATCCATGAAAACATTCATAGGCTATTAACAATGTCTTGAGCTTAAAGGGGAAGTTCACCCTGAAATTATTTTGGATTCGATAAAAAGAGGCAAATGAAAGAAACATATGAGTGAAGGTTTGACAAAAATCGGTCAAAGGAAAAGAAAATTATTTGATTTTAAAGTTTTGATTTTGTGACGTCACATGCGAGGTGCTCTCCCATATGTTGTGTACAATTTTTTTCGAAAATGTGCATTTTCTCACAAAGATATGCATCCTTTTACTCGTGCATTTTATACATTATCAGAAATACGTTTTTACACACATACCTGTACGAAAAAAATCATTCCGTTGTCAAAAGCAGGGAAAAAAGCAATTTATCGACTTATTTTGTACACAACATATGGGAGAGCACCTCGCACATGACGTCACAAAATCAAAACTTTAAAATCAAATAACTTTCTTTTCCTTTGACCGATTTTCGTCAAACCTTCACTCATATGTTTCTTTCATTTGTCTCTTTTTATTGAAACCAAAATAATTTCAGTGTGAACTTCCCCTTTAACATGAGACTGGACTGGTAAGCAATGTAAATTACGTACCCCGGTAAAGACAGGTGTATGTATATTCCATTTATTGCAACCACTTTACATCTATTTGTACAAATGTCAGTGGTTGGATTAAAATACAACAATAATCATACCTAGAATGTCACAATCATTAACCTATATTAAACACAATAATGAAAATACAAAACTTGTTTATGCTAAATTACATTATATTGCACTGAAATATTGCAACCAAAATACTAATTTTGAGTGTGTTTATGGATTTCTAATAAGGTACTGAGAAGAATATTTTAAAAGCTGAAATAAGGAACAAAATTGAATCCGCAATATAACATTATTTACTGTATACTGCAATAATGAATGGATATAAAAGGAGCTAATCAACATAATGAAAGATAAGAGCATTTATCATTTACTGGTATACAAGGATATGTTCGTGGCACATAAGTACTAAACAGGGTTTTAACTGAGTCAAGGTAGATACAACTTATTGTCATGTATATGTATAAAAAAACAAATGTTTTATTGCAACCACTTTACATCTATTTGTACAAATGTCAGTGGTTGGATTAAAAATACAACAATAATCATACCTAGAATGTCACAATCATTAACCTATATTAAACACAATGATGAAAATACAAAACTTGTTTATGCTAAATTACATTATATTGCACTGAAATATTGCAACCAAAATACTAATTTTGAGTGTGTTTATGGATTTCTAATAAGGTACTGAGAAGAATATTTTAAAAGCTGAAATAAGGAACAAAATTGAATCCGCAATATAACATTATTTACTGTATACTGCAGTAATGAATGGATATAAAAGGAGCTAATCAACATAATGAAAGATAAGAGCATTTATCATTTACTGGTATACAAGGATATGTTCGTGGCACATAAGTACTAAACAGGGTTTTAACTGAGTCAAGGTAGATACAACTTATTGTCATGTATATGTATAAAAAAACAAATGTGGTTATGTATTTTGAATAATGTGCATATACAGATACAATGAAGCCTGCATTCGCAACCAGCTGTATAGAAAGATCACATTTGTTTCCCTTGAACAATATTTCTCATTTTAACTTGTACTTCATCAACTTGTATATAAAGACCACCTATTCATAAAGACTACATTTCTAGTCTCACTTAAGCAGTCTTCATATACAGGGTCTGGTTGCATAACACCTACCATTGATGGTGACTTCGCTTCTAATGGCAACTTCTATAGAAACCTTGAATTTGATTGGCTGTTGAGTGGTGTTATCATAGTAGTAACCATTGATGGCAGAGTTACCATTAATGGTGAGTTTTATGCAACGGGGCCCAGGTTGCACTATACTTTGATTTCATTATTTTTCAGTCGCCAGTCCAGACTGCCCAGTCCTGAGTAAAGAGACGTGCCCAGAGATAGACATGTGTGCGTATGGTTTGTCCATATCACTAGTAGATGGCTGTGAGAAATGCCTGTGCAGGACACCAGGTGAGAAAAATGGAGAAGGGGGGGGGGGGGTTAAATTATGAGAATATCATATTGCTGTTTAAAGATTTCTTTCAAAGACAGATATAGTACCATATGTCTAGTAAAATTCTTTTTAATCTAGATTTCTCCAAGGAATGTCTAACGTTATCTGAAACGGTAGCTAAACAAGTGAACTACTGGTTATCAAACATCAACAGCATTCAGATATCATGGAAGAAGTACTTAAAATAGAGTTCAAACAATCTGATGTTGAATGGATGAATGCTGAGAGGAAATCTTCATTTTAGATACCGATTGCCGAAACAGTGCTGAGAGAAACTACGCTAAAGAAGAACTATTTGTAGGCAAAACATATCTTACCTAAGGATATCAGCAGTAGTATAATAATTGATATTCTGTCTTTTGTGTACCCTCCCTCAGCCACTGACTGTCCAGGAATAGCCAGGGAGTCTTGCACATTAAGATGCCAGAGGGGGTTTGCCACCGATGAGAAGGGCTGTGAGATTTGCCTCTGCACAAAATCAGGTAGTAAATGCTGTAGGGAAAAGCTGTCACTCTATTTATCACTATAATGGACTATGATATACACGTAACACTCTCAATTCTAAGGGAGCAAAGAATGTGTAATAACTGCTTTTCAATGCTTGGTACCGTTCGTTCATTTGTGTGAAGCAAACGAAAAAGCTACAAAACTAGCTAATAGGCTATGCTAAACTACAGCAGCTAGACAGGGAGTCCCTCTGGAGCCAGCTGACAGTGTCATCATTCAGCTCCATGAGTCCAGGAATGCCATGGAGGGGCTTGTAGACAGGACAGGCTTCAACTATGTGATCTAAGGTCTAGGTCCTTCCACAGACACAATTGGGTTTCAGGAATGTCGTGGGGGGACTTGTAGACAGGACAGGCTTTAACTATGTGATCTAAGGTCTGGGTCCTTCCACAGACACAGTTGGGTTTCAGGAATGTCGTGGGGGGACTTGTAGACAGGACAGACTTCAACTATGTGATCTAAGGTCTGGGTCCTTCCACAGACACAGTTGGGTTTCAGGAATGTCGTGGGGGGACTTGTAGACAGGACAGGCTTTAACTATGTGATCTAGGGTCTGAGTCCTTCCACAGGCACAGTTGGGTGAGGGATCTGCACCACTTTTATGCATGAAAAATATGCTTGGTACCAAGAAGGTCAAACTGATCGGTGAGAAAAAAAGGCATGCTTTTCCACTCTGGAGTTTAGCCTAAAAAGCATCACGTTTCATGCTGAACTGGACAAGATATACCTCGGTTTAAAAACTGCGGGTCCTTCCCTTTCTTCCTTTTCCCTTTCCCTATGCCAATTCCTTTGAGCTGGAGTGTATGTATCTCTCTAATATATTGTGTTATTGATTGCAAAGCAATAGTGAACAAAAAACTAACCTGCTTATCTTTAGATGTACAGGTATAAACATCCACAAAATCTGCTTTTTTTAGATTTGATTTATATCACAAAAAGTAATCACAGTCTTTTTCTCCTGTCTAGATGAGGAGTGCACGAGGCTGATCTCTAGCCACACTTGCCCCAAGACTTGCCCCTTTGGTTTGGCTACCGACTCACGTGGTTGCCAAGTATGCGCTTGTAAAATTCCTAGTAAGTTGATATTGTCATGCTTAGATATAATGCTCATGGGTAATATGTATATATATCAATGGCATTATGATGATAAGATCGGTGGAAAACAAGAATGCAAAGAGGGATTGCGAGAGCTCATAGAAGAGAAGAATGTGAAGGAGAAGAAGAAGAAGAAGAAGAAGGAGGAAAATAAGATCAGGGAGCAGAAAGTGAGGTCGCAGAATATGATGCAGGTTGAAATGTAGAAGGAAGACAAACGGAAGGAAGCAGATATTGAAGAAGAGTAAGGAGGAGAAGAAGAGAAAGAAAGGAGATGATAAAGAAGAAGAGGAAGGACATGAAGAAGAAGAGAAAGGAGGAGAAGGAGAAGGAAAGGAAGAGGAAGGAGGAGAAGAAGATCAGGGAGCGTTGAGTGGAGGAGAGGGATAGGAAGAAGAAAAAGAAAGAGATGAAGGGTGATGAGAGACAAACGCAAAAGAGAGAGGGGTGGGAATAGGATGAAAAGAAAGAGAAATTGAGAAGAATTTTAAAAAGAGGCAGGATAACATTGAATTGTACAATTTTAGCATGATATTCCATCACAAATCAGTTTGTTTATTTCAATTTGTTGTTATTGTGGAACATTATTAAGTTTATATTAAGCCAAATCATCCCAGCAATATTTCTATTTCTTGACAACTTTTACTCACCTGAAATAAAATGCTTCAGCAAAAAAAAAAAAAATTGGTTAAGAATGTAAAAATCTGAATTTCATACATGTTTTTTTTACACACTATATTAGTCTTGCAGCCATTCAAGGACCCATTCAGGATTGAGTCTTTGACGGTCACGCCTTGTCCACCAGTCACGACAGAAAATTGCGCCCTCGTGTGTTCCGAAGGATATGCCACCGACATGGGATGTGAGATCTGCGCTTGCCAACAAGCCGGTAAATATCGTGGGATTTAAAAGAGAATAAAATCCTGAAAACAAATGGAATTTGATAAGAAGAGACAATTTTGAAAACCAGATTGGTAAAAGTTTAAAAAAAAATAATGTGTGAAGGAAGTTGGGAATGTTTGGAAATCTGTCATAATTCCATTAGATTAGTATTGGAGAAATATTGGTCTTTAGGTAACATCTTGAATTCAATTGAATTGTTTTATTTTTCTGCTTGATATATACATAATGCAGGGTACAAAAATACAGATAAAGAATAGTACATTGTGACAGTAATGACAATAAAAATGAAGGAGAATTTAATTAAACAATCAAGTTTCCGGTCATATATAGAAAAACAATAGACAATATAAGAAATACAATTATTTTTAATATAAACGACAACATCGTCGGCCTCATACCAAAAGGGCCTTAACTCGATTTTTGGGGGTATTGAGTTATTCACATCATCTTGTAGGTCTCAAGATTCTCTTTAAAATGATGTGCTTCACTTGTTGAAATTCGATTTATTTATGAAGATAATTATGAATTCCAAAAAGCCCTTATGCGTAAACTCCCTTTTTCGTTACGCCAGAAGGGCCTTAACATACGCGGCGTTATGCCAAAAGGGCCCTAACCTGCCGTTATCGCAGTTAGCGCCCTTCTGGCAGAAGGATATTGTTTTGTTTCGCGGCACATTTGACTTGCCAGAAAGCCCCAAACATTGATAAAACTGGTGTAACGTCCATCAATGTCTTCAAAAATCACCACATGTAAGTAGATTTTCTATATGAGTATTTTTTTATTAATATAATGCAGTTGTTGGTTAAGTAAATGTTCATAAATCGTACATTTAGGACACCTCTTTCGTCGTTTATTTTATTATAGTCCCATACATTGGCATACGCGTATTTCAAGTGTCACACGCAATTCATGCATACAAAGTTACATACCTAACTTAAATCTCACTCAGAATTCATGAGCTTAATTCATGATACATGTTTGTTTTGATTATTTTGTATTTTATTATGTATACTTGTGTTTTGAATGGTGTTTCGATTGATATGAATTGGGCTTAGACTAGTTCCTGCCACTGGAAAAGTCTAAGTCTACTGTCTAGTGTCTAGTCTAAAATAAAGCGTAGCTAGATTTAGATAAAGGTTTGATGACAGGACTAGATGACTCATTCCTATCATTTTAGACTTCAGCAAGTTTTGGATTATTAATCCAAAGCTACTCTGAAGTTTGATGGTACTAAGCCCTCTACTACAATGTGCAGTTTGATCTAAATTCCATGGGATATAATTTCTTAACTCATAGGTTAAATCTGACCTGCTCTATACAATATCTTTTGTCATTCCTTCCTTTGCATTTCATGTCTTTTTATTTTGTTTCATGATAAAACAGTTAGGAAATAGAAAATGAATAATCTGTCATAAAAAAATATTGTATATTTATTTGCCTTTTAAATTCTAAATACAACAAAAAGATAACAATATCAAGATAAAAATTTATAATATTCTGGGTTTTTTTTTCGTATCCAAGGGAAATGGATCCTGACACAGATCTCTTTATCAAGTGGACTAGGACTAGGACTACAAGACATCGGATGACGCATCTTCTTCGTCCACAATATCATCCATGGCATCAACATATTCAACAAAGACTTGTATGTTCTTCACATCTGCTCCTTCTCAGACAACTCATGGTCACCTCTACAAACTAAATGTAAGGAGAAGCAGGTTGAATGTTAGGCAGAATATTTTCAGTGCCAGAGTAGTAGATTACTGGAACTCATACCTAGCAGAAATAGTTGCAGCACCAATATAGACAACTTCAAGACAAAGAAAGTTGGATAAGTTCTGGTCTGCACTACAGTATGTCCTCCCATAGGACTAGCCTTTCCAGGTAGCACAACACACTGGCACAAAGTAAAAACAACAGCTAGAGACAGAACCTGAAGTTAGCAACAAGCAGAAGATAATCCTGGAAACCAGACTGCTGGAAAGGCTTCGCTTTTCTAGTAGATCATGTAATGAAGATATTCCTTTGGCGCAACTGAAGAGGGCTGATATAACATTTGTGATGATTACATGCCTTTGGCACGGGTGAAAACTTAAATAAAATGTTTTCATTATAAAAAAATTATGAAATTGTATTAAGAAAATGAGTATGTTCAATATCATTAGTGGAATAATTGCAAAACAACACGGTAATTGATATTAAGCTTCCCTTTTCCCCTTCTAGAATTACGTACCATTATCAGGAGGTGGGGGGGGGGGATGTTTGGTTGTCAACCTGCTAAGGCAGTTTTGCTTCCTTTAAGATCCTTTATGCCCGAGTGCTGGCTAAGTAATGGGATGTTTTATTTTTGTAATGGCAGTCATCCGTTTCCATAAATATTTCAAGTCTGATATTAACAGTGGGTTTTGTCATACAAGGCTAGCATGGATGTGTCCTTAGTTAATATCTTGATGATCTTTTGTAGCTCTTTTACTGGGAACTGATGAGAACTCTTAATGAAACAATGATACAAAACTAAACATCAGTGTACTCAGTGCTTGTCCTTGCTATGGTTTGAACACGTTAAGAAAGACATGTCCTAGAATCGTGTTAGAATGATTCTTTTTATGCATGTAATGGTTTCTAGATCTACCCTGGCCTTAAATTTGATATCTAGCCTGTAATGTGTTAATTACACAAACAGACTACACAAGGACACTTCTCTATAAATAATTAGATGGACGAAAATGATAATTCTGGCAAGTATAACGCGTTAAAAATATGTTTTAGATAAGATTTCTTACATAATTGTAATAGATAAATTGATGTTAATAATATGTAGTTTCATTCCTTTTACATTTGTTTTTAATGAAATGCTTCATTGACTGTTAAAGTCATGAATGGAATGAAATTATTGTCTTCTTTCAAAACAAAGAGAAGAAACCTTCCAACCAAGTGAAACATATTACATGTACTTAAAATCACATAATTATGCATACTAGAAAGTGCATTATAAATAATGTTTTCACATATTCATGATGTCTCAACTTTGCAGGACTTTCTGTGAAGATAGTTACAGAAACAGTCACAGATGCTAATTTGTGAAGATAAAACTCACTGTTAACATCATGTATAAGAGCTGAGAGAAAGAGAGATAGGCATTGGGTTAGAAATTCTTAATCTTTTTATATTTATCAATATTCAATATAAACTTGGGCTACTCTTTTATAAGGATGAGAAGCGTATTTCATGTCCATGCAATGTACCTTGCAAAACAAATATATTGGCAAGAGATATTCCAAATCATATGTGCATTTTCCCCATTTTCTCATCAAGCCAAAGTATTATTACAGCATAAACTGTACATTAGCTTAATTTGATTAATCTTCTTATTTGTGATTTCATTAATTATCATCTATTTTAATTTGATATAAATGTAGACAAAAAGCAAACAAAAGAAGATTACCTTGGCTCAATCGTTGGGCTTTATTATTTAATCTTTCCTGAGTTTCCATGACCACATTGAGTTTTGTAATGATTCATTCAGAGAGGTGCATTGGGAAAGGAACAAGATACATTATCAGCATTGTTACATCTTTGAGGTTTTTCATTTGTATTATTCTTTAGAAACATAAGAATAATAAGAGATCTGGTTTATTGCAGAGGAATACTTGAAATGAGAAGTACATGTATTTTCACATACATTACCTCTGATAAATGTGTTCATGAGGTAATCATCTTGCTCTAGTTCTCGACATTTCATCATTTCACAAAATACCAATTGCTGTCAATTTCTGATTCTTACAAGCCATTTTTCTCTAGTCATAAGTTATTATTACATAGTACATGTATTACAGTGTACATTCATGTTAATCAGTGAAAATTGTCAATGAATCATGCCGTATTCTAGTTTCTATTATGTTGTGATTTGTTAAATCTTTCAATGAAAAAAATACTGTAATTTTATTTCATGCCCCCAACGATTCTCTTTTTCTTTTTGTCTTTCTTTCTCTCCTCTGTTCTTCCTTTCTTTTATCTTGTATGCTCTGTCTCAATCAAATGTACGCTAATACGGGATATGTATTTGATTTCTGTTTTCACTGCTATTTTGTTTCACTGCTAATTCCTCATTCTGATACATGGGTATGAAAAGCGATGCTCGAATTAATGAAATGCTAACGAATTGGTCGCTATTGAAATTTATTTAATAAACTTTCAAAATATACATATTTTTTTTATGTGATGTATTTTGTGTCTCATGTAGCTACATTGATTAAGATACAGTAGTGAACAAAATGTGATACATGTACATGTTTGCTTTTGTAAACTGCATGCACTGTGAGATGCGAAGGGAAGCAACTACACATTATGAATATTTAAGGGACTTCAATTTTATGAAGACAGAAGATACTTAGCAATTCCAGTAAAATTTCAGCTCTCTGTGGAGGTTGTTAACTAGAACTTAGAAACACTAATACATGTAATAATAATTTTAAAAAACAGTATCAATATCATGTTACTACTTGATCATCTTCATCATCATCATCATCCTTATTGTATTACACTAAAATCACAAGATTTTCTTAGAAGAGCAATGCAGAGATCGGATAAGTATTTAATGAGTACTTGTGAAATACAAAAGAGATGTGAATCGTGATGTAAAGACAGAGAGTTTATGTTGAGAAAGTGATTAAAGAACGGGAGAAGATATATGTAGAGTCGTTGTAAGAGTGTAAGTGAAGATATGAATGAAATAGAGTGGTAAAGTGGCATGAACCCCCCGCCCCTCCTCCAAATCTTTATCAAGAAAATGTCCCCCTCCATAATACAATACTTCAATATAAAAGTGTAGTTTTCACTGCCTGCAATGCAGTTGCATTACAATGGGCCTTCTGGCATAATATATTTACCGCCTGTAGTTCAGGTTTCTGTATGCCAAATGGCCCCCTATCGTGCGCATCACATTGTTACGGCCCTTTTGGCAGAGATGCGCGCAAATAAGCCTTATGCCAGAAGGGCGATATCGCGCACGGGCCTGCGTTACGGCCCTTCTGGCACAAATGCGCTACATTCAAGCCACATGCCAGAACGCCCCTAACATGTTTTTTGCACATAGCATAAAAACCTCTGAATATTTTACAACAAATTTAGAGTATATCATGTAAAACTTGATAACTTAACACATTCATCGAAATGGACTTCAAAAACAAATACACGACCACAAAATTTAAATTTTCAGAGAGGCCAAAACTTTAAACGCGATTATCTCGGAATGGCCAAAAACAGTTAAGGCCCTTCTGGCATAAGGCCGACGACATATTCATTTGGATGGACAGGAGGGAAAAAAAAACTAAAGAAAGACTTAATGAGGAGAGTATGTTGTTCGGAAAGGGAGAGAGGAATAAAAGAAGAGATTTGAGGGTCACGGAGAGTGTAGTTGAGAAGTCTTTGAAGAAAAACCTGTTACAATTTTTAAATCGGTAATGTGAAAGAATGGGCAGTTAAATTAACTAGGCTGGATAACTATAACAAAGCATACAATTTTATTGATGTGAGTTTAACCCGTCCTGTGCCAGATATAATGCTACACAATGGGATTTATGTGCATGTTGTTTAAAAGAGATTTGAGTCTCACAACGATTATGTGTTGTGACTGTTAATATTCTCTTATACAGGCTATAAAATAGAGATTTATTGATGATAAACAACAAATGAACAGGTGATTTTAATGGTGGACCTACAGCAGATCTCCTAGTGTCACAAAGATATACATAAACTTAAAAGGCATGGAGAGTCCAGACGTATAATGTTTAATTTTCAATTCAACAGACCCTTGTGAGGTTTGGTAGTGCTACATGCACTACCATGACTACCAGTTACCAGTGTAAACATTCAGATAATAACATTGTGTGACAAGTAGCGCACATACAAATCTGATTCATACAGGTTTACTCTGGCTTGGAAAGAGAACAGTTAAGGGAATAGTTGTAAGAAAATTCTGTTCTTAGCACCATAATAAAGGACCTAATGATGCAGAAAAGACAGGTGCTGTGACATGATTCTGGAAGGTAGTCGGGTACAAACATATGACAATTATCTTGATAACGCCGGCTTCTGATTGTTCATGGTGATCATATTGTAAATGGAAATGGGAAAGGTAACAACGGGCTACATACATGTACTTCATAAAGGTCTGTGTGGAATTGCAGAGATAGGAAGTTACAAAGAGGCCCGTGGAAACCGAGGAATCAGAGACAATAGCATTCTTCTTGTGATGGGGATGGAAACACGCATATCAGCATGTGCACAACAATAGCATTTATTGACCTGTGTGTGAGTGTAATGTGAAGTATGAACAAAAGGCGCATTCAGATAACCTAGTTTTAGTCAACACTGTCTGCAGCTTGGCAGCTTACAACAGCAAAACTTGCAACATGTATTTCAATACAAGGGTGATGTTTATAAAGATGTGGTAACAGTAAAGTTTAAACATAATCAAGCCATATCTTTAATATATGTGTAAAATGTTTACAAGGTTAGAATACTCTTAAAAAAATCCAAACTGAGAAGTATAACAATTCCTGCCAAATTTATCATTTGACATTAGTGATTGTATTTTTAATATCATATTAAGGTCTATTGAAACAATGAAGTAAATCAAATCTTTCAGATGTACACTGAATACTAAAAATATTGGAAACTCAATTCTCACTCAATGTCAAGGAACTATGTTGTCCCCAAAGCGTAAACCTCACCAATTCAAAAATGCAAATCAACTAGCTCATCCTAGTCCTGCAATTAGGCACAGTCCCAACCTAATTGAAATCTCCCACATAGACAAAATTCAGTAACTGGCAATTTCGCCACAAAACCGACAAAAATGATGAAGAGTGCCAGTTAATTGTAATGCCTCCGCAACACAATTGCCGGATAGCATTGTGTTTCTGGGTTGTCCGTCTGTCTGTAAGTTTGTCTGTCCGTCCATCTGCAAGTCTGTCTGCCAGGACCTCGTTGATGAGATAACTCCAAGAATACTTCACAGAATTTCATCAAACTCAGTACAATGACAATATAGGATAGGACAATGAATTGATCATATTTTGCGTCATTTAAGTCAAAGGTCAAAGGTCACTGGTCAAGATCAAATCTTAAAATTTCACTTTTCTATGTGTTAACACAAGAATAACTAAGCTTCCTCAAACTCGGTTCATTGATAATGTGTAACAATATATTTTGGATGGGATAAGTCAAAGGTCATAGGCCCAGTTCAAATCCTGCAATGTCTTGTTTTACATGATAATTCAAGAAATGATTTCATGAAACATGGCACAATAATGATATATAACAGGGCACTTGACTGATTACATTTTGTGTCATATGGGTCAAGGTCAAATTCTAAAATGTTATTTTTAACATGATAACTCGAGAAAGAATTGATTGAATTTTTCTTTTTGTAGAGGGATGCATCAGTATAACTGAAGCCCAATGTCCACTCCTAGCAACGTGTCCCTACACCCTGGCAACTGACCGCCATGGCTGCTCTACATGCCCGTGTCGTCAACCAATCGCCTGCCATCCCATCTCGGAACTCAGCTGCAGTGAGCACTGCCCTCATGGGCGGGCAACTGACAGTGAGGGGTGTGAAATTTGCAACTGCAGAAACACAGGTGAGACAGGACAATCTTTTATTCTTATAAACTTGTTTATTTCTCATATTTGTGCACTTAAATACTTTATATATCTTGTATCTTGCATGTGACATCATAAAATTCCAACTTAAACAACTCTTAACTTTCTTATCCTCTGACTGATTTTCGTCAAACCTTTTATGTTTCTTTTGTGTTTGTGCCTTTATCAAAACCTACTTAAGTTACTGGACTTTCCCCTTAATTTTTATTATTCCAATAAATCTCTTAAAGGTGATATTCATAGAAAATCCAAAAATATGAAGATATTCATCTACAGAAAGCTTATAAGCCATACAATGAGCTTGGATGACATTCAAAGAATATATCACTTCCAAAAAAGCAAAATTCGGGTGAAAACAGTCACCCTATTCTCGGGGACAAATTTTCCCTACTGTCATCCGAAACGGCCTTTAGGTCTGACATAAGAAAAGGGAGGCGTTATTGTGCATCGCACATGCCAATCCGCAGCTTCTTTTCCGCCAGAAGCATCATACATTGTTAATGACACTGTGATGGCAGTTGCTAGTGGATTAACAGGTGTGATACACAATACTCATTGTGAAGCATATCCCGGCTGTGACGTACACACAAAGCCACTTTCCCTTGGGCGATTTCGTTGGTCAGGAGAGAGTCAAATTTGATTTTCATAAAACACAAAAATGAACACTTTCATGGCATGTTAGCTGCATAAATTGCTTTAATGAGTCATTCAATTATAAAATAAACTATATTTATTTGATTTCATTTCCTATAAGTATCACCTTTAATCTTGTGATGATATTAGCTTCCTGAAGAAATGGAAAATGTAATCAAAACTTGGTATTGAGGCTCTTTTTATCTTTATATCTAGGTCAGCAGTGTGTAGCTGTGCACTCCAAAAATTGTTCCAAGCGGTGCACGTATGGGTACGCCACTGATCCAGTCACTCTATGCCAAGTCTGCAGCTGCAAGCAACCTAGTAAGTCACTGCATGCCAGACATCTTAGGATGCGTTTATGCTTAATTTGCGAAGACAGAATCGGCGTTTTGAAAACGCTGATTGTAAATGCTTATCCAAAACGCCATGTACAGGGTTACTGTATATGCTCAATTTGCGAAGGCAGAATCAGCATTTTGAAACGCTCATTGAAAACGCCCTTAACGGGGGTATTGTTACTGTTGAGATGACGTCATTTAAATGCGTATACTGTACATATAAACTGCGTTTATGCTTCCCCATTAAACATGATTTATCAGAACGGCGATTAAAAACGCACCTTTTTGTGCGTTTTGAAACAACGTTTTGAATCCTGTGCTTACATCAAAATGAGCATGAATGCAACTGCATTTTGAACTACAAATATGCGGAAAAAAACACTGATTTTGGCCCCCCCCCAAATGAGCATAAACGCACCCCTAAACTCTTAGAAAATGACACATGAGGCCTATTTACACTGGCATTACAGAATTGCAATATTTCCAACAACAACAGCAAAAGGTGAAAGTTGGTAGGCAACTACTGCTGCCCATCTTTGACAAGAGGAAGCAAGTACCAAATCACTCAAATTGGGGTTATTGGTACTTATAGATTGTACCAAGCATTCCCTATATACAGACTATACATCTGGAGAAGAAATAATTATTCATGTTGCTGCAAGATACATGTATTTAATCTAACATGATGTGGTGTTGCACTGGTGGTGTCTTTCTCAAGATAAGTATAGGGAGAGAGAGAAGAAAGAAACAAACAACTTGGCCCTGTAGTATAAAACTTACCACTAATGGTAACTGCCATCAATAGTAATTACTATGGTTATGCTGCTCGACATCCAATCAAATTCAGGGTTTCCTTAGAAACTGCCATTGGTAGCAAAGTTACCATCAGTGGTAAGTTTTATTTAACAGGGCCCTGTTTTTTTTTTTTTTTGCTTCAAGGTATATTCCATCATGTAATACAATGTATTTCTTCAAATATCTTGTGCAATGGATTTACATTTCCAAAACATTTTTTTTTTACTGTAGCTGAGTTGCCTAGTGTAGTGACCCTGTTCGCAATGGATTTATGATTTTAAAAAAGTTTTCTTGTTGTACACTGTAGCAGTGATGACAATTGCAGTGACCATGTTCAGATTATGTGAACAAATTTCATGTGCAATGGATTTACGTATTCAGAACGTTTCTTTTTTTTTTTTTTTACTGTAGCTGAGATGCCTGTTGCGGTGACCCTGTTCAGACTCTGCGAGCCAGCTGAATGTGAAGAGGATTGCCCTAATGGCTATCTTAAAGATAAGCATGGGTGTCAGACATGTGTCTGCAGAGCAGAAGGTGAGAAAAATCATTTGTGGTGTCAAACTTGTGGTAAGACACACAAATAAATAAATAAATGAAGGGCTTTCATTCCATTAAAGGTGTCCCGCCCCTTTTACAAACATCTGCAAACTTCATGAATGTTTGCACATATTTAGCACGTATCTTTGGGATACCAACTGTGAAATTTTAAGGTCAGAGGTACTATAATAAATGAAAATCTAACTAGTTTTCACTGAGATTTGATTTCAATTGATTGCCGACCATTGACACAATTTGAAATTATGACTCATTTCGTGGTACAAAAAAAGAAAGCTTGATCAATTATCAAAGATTATTTCCTCAAAACCGAATATTACGCTTTGTCGATTCCACGGAAAGGTCATATAGCCACTCTCAAATAATGACAAAGTCAAGGAACTTTCAGAATTAGGTCTGCAAAATGGACGGGTTTCCTTAAGCTCCAGCTAATTCTGCAATTAGCCCCTCATTCGTATTTTAGTAAATTTTGTTCGACTGATGTTCAAGAATATACCCACACTACTGTACTGATGGATGATGGACGCATGTATTTTCTGTTATATAATCATGTGAGGTATTGGAAATTAAGCAGAATATAAATCTTATCAACTTAAATCTCAGTTAAAACACAATTAACCTGTATTCTCAATAGTGGTTTACTTCAGAGGACAAAGGTTTAGTGGCCCTCCCCCTAGTTGAACATTTCCCATTATGATATGGATAGATCTGAGGAATAAAAGTGTTCACATTTGGAACATGAATGTGAAAGACATGTAAAAGGAAAGGAATCAAACACAGGATGTCTCTTTTGCCGGTAAAAAAAAGTAAGATTTTGTAAATACCATGGAAAAAGGAAGAAGATACCGTATCAGTACTTCCCTCCCAATTATAGAACTGGAAACTGACTTTAACTGAAATTATAGCGATTGCTAGATTTTGAGGATTTTGGGCTGGTTGTCCAAAACCTACAGGCTTAAGAGAGAGACCGCTGTGCGATATCGTTCGCACCATGGTGCGTGCGTTCAATGAGAGCATGCCCTCGGCAGATACCGCACTGATAGGGGCAATACGATTGTGGGGCAATACAATCGTGAGGCTATGACCGAGATTTCACACACTTTATTGTTAGGGTATACTGCTTATTCCTGCCGAGTTTCACGACTTTTGCAAATGGGATTGTCTATAAATGAAATGTCCAGGTATTTAGATATTGATTTTCATGTCTATGAAAAAGACTGCTTGTTGCAATTCAAATCATCAAATATTATTCAGATCTGATCTCTACACACAGCACAATTAAGAAAGAATGAGAGAGAGACAGAGAGGGAGAGAGAGAGATTAAAAAGAATTTGCTCCACTCCAATTACTTGATGTAATATCAAGTATATTATGATAAGCCGAATCTTGATAGTATTAAAAAAAGTGTTAAATTCATAGAGGAAAGAGTTAGTGAGAGAGAGAGAAAAGGGAGAGAGGGAGATCAAGATAGAGAGGGAGAGAGAGAGAGAAGGGTGAGAGAAGGAGAGATACAGAGGTAGAGAAGGAGAGGGAGAGAGAGAGAGAGAGAGGGAGAGAGAGAGATAGAGAGGGTGAGAGAAGGAGAGATACAGAGGTAGAGAAGGAGAGGGAGAGAGAGAGAGAGAGGGAGAGAGAGAGATAGAGAGGGAGAGAGAGAGAGAGAGAAGGAGAGAGAGAGATAGAGAGGGAGAGAGAGAGAGAGAGAGAGGGAGAGAGAGAGATAGAGAGGGAGAGAGAGAGAGAGAGAGAGAGGGAGAGGGCGAGATGGAGAGGGAGAAATACAGATAGAAAGAGAGGGAGGGAGGGAGAGATAGAGAGAAATGGATAGAGAGAGAGAAATTTTTTTTTTTTGTACCATTCCAATTACTTAGTGTTATGTCAATCCCTTACTTTTGATGCCATTTTGTCTCCAGACGTAGTCTGCCCAGCGCTCAACTTCCAGACCTGCCCCCACATGCTGCTGTGCCCCTACGGCCTCGGCATGAACACAGATGGCTGTCCTGTCTGCTTCTGTCAAGTAGAGCGTAAGTCAAGGTCAAAGGGGAACAAAAAACTTAACCCTTTTTACATTGGGTTCTCGTAGCCCTTCACAATCATTAGCCCTGAACTCTCCTTAACCTCATTTTTTTTTTAAGCCCATACTTTTTACTTGAACCCAGCTAAGGAAATCCACAATGTTCACATTCAAAATCGGTAGCCCCAGACTTTCTTGATAGCTATATTATGAATATTTCTCAAATATTTATATTATGAATATTTCTCATTGTTATAAATCAATTCTTTTTAAATTTCTTATGTATTTTTTTTGTTTTATTCACATTTTTTTCTTGATCTTATTAACATATGCAATGACCTTGCAAGACCTTCGCCACTAATGATAGAAAAGATCAATGATTTTTGCCTATGAAACTTATCCTGGGTTAGTGATTATGATTTTCTCCAAATTTATTACTTTGATGTGATTTTTCAGATAAGATCTTGGGGTGAGTGCTTACCGTTTTGTAAAGTCAAATGCTGGAGGCATTTGCTATGCTCTGCAATGCTATGCAATGCTAGAGTTCAAAGGTTATTTGAGGTGTGGTTTCATATGAGGGCATTCAGCGTCATCTTTTGTCCAGATGCTTTCGCATCACCGCAATTTGAGAACTTTTTTCACTTCTATTGTTACATGCTCCTGTTCAGCTGTATGCAAATGAGATGCTGAAAATACATGGCTCTTTGTGTATGAATTCCAGAAAACTTTGTGAATTGCAGTTCTGTTTGTAAAGAAAACAGAATCAGACCTCATGGCAAAAGCATGTTAAGACATCATGAGAGAATTGTACGCACTACTGAAGTATCTGTACCTGTAAAATAGAACATCTATTGGCTGTTCATGCTGTGAGTATGTTTTATCTTTCTTTCCTTATATCTGTCTATTTCTTACTTAGATATGCTTTTTAAATAATTTCCCATAGATATGATTGAGGCAGGTAGGGATGAATAATTTCTTTACATTTTTTGGGGGGACACTCAGAGGAAATTTTGATCCAGCATTGGTGTAGAAGCCATACATTCATGCTGTACATGTACAGGTACATGTAAATACACTTGAAGGTATCTCTGTTTTCTCTTTGCTATCTGATGCTCTGAATAAATTTTGGTACTGACAAAAAAGGGACAATTATATGATTTATTATTAATTGATAATAATGATTACTAGTATCGTAATATTTCAGCTATTTCAGATGTAGTTCTATTCCCACCGCTGCCACCATGTTGTGTTACATGTGAAATGTTGAAAACACAAACTAAGAGTCTACAAAAAAAATAACCCCTTTGTTCTGAAATTATTAGACCAGTGCTCTCAGCCTGAAACTAGATTATTTGTTGGGTAGTCGGCCATTGTGCATGTTTACAGTATGTGCCACACTATTGATAAAGAAAAGGTGAATATCTATAGTAATTGGTTGCTCGCGACCATTGTCATTGTGTGTCTACTGGAAATATTGCATTGTAGCTGAAAGGTGCTGCCAGTGCATGCAATGTGTAATGAGGTATGAATAGTTCCTTCAGAGACAGTACACAACTTTTAGTAACATCCTTCTTAAACAACATTTCTTCACAGAATTTCCACAAATGTGATCTTAAATGGCCATACATTACAACATGGTGCGATATGCTAAGCGATGCAATATGGTATATGAAAACAGGCTATGGTCGCTTTATTTCAAACGTTAACAAGGCTGGTTTGTCACTTTTCCTGAAAAAGTTTGTAAAGCTATGACTGTGAGATTTCATTCTATGTTATTGTTATCATATGCTGTTGCAACACGCCAGTATATCATTACTTTTGCTATAGGGCCACCCTGACCCCTGATATAGATTTTTCCAGATCTATGTCTGATGATCTGATTGCACAATTGACAGGTCACATTTGAAGATGGTTTACGCTCAGAAATGTTTCTGTATGTTTTGCTTTCTTTGTCTCATTCTCCAGCGGGCTGTTACGCTGTTCCCCTGACATGTGACCTGGAGTGTCGCTATGGCTACGCAACGGACGAGAGTGGGTGCGAAACTTGTGCCTGCAGAAATTTTGGTGAGTTTGTTCAACCCTTAATGTACCTTGTGTACATATTATTCCACATAATTTAATTAGGAGTTAATGTCCTTGCAGCTGTTAATCAGGAATAGGTGTTTGGGTGCTTTTATTCAAATCCATTGAGATCTGGTCCCCTTCGATCACTTGCCATTATAAGATACATTCCAAGTATTTCCAACATCTCATTCTCTATGTCCCAGACATTACTTTACTTTACTTTAGCCGAGTCCTTGCGGTTTCTCGTGCTATGATGGATCAGCTCTTACTGTCTAGCATCGCCATCCCCAGCTCGTCAACACTCAGACCAGTGTCCTCCTTTAAATATGTCAATGAAAGTTTTCCCTGGCCTTCCACTACATCTTTGGCCATGTGTAGGTGTCCACAACATGAGTTGGGAGACAAGTTCATTCTCTCTCCTGATGCAGTGGCCAGCCAGTTTTAATCTTCTCTGCCTTATTTGTTGAGTGATGTTTGGTAGATCAGATACAGATCAGCATTGCTTATATGGTGCTGTGCATCTACTTTGATTTTAAGGGTTGTTCTGAGAAGGTGGGTGTAGCAGCCATCCAGCTGTCTAGTTTGTTTCTTAGTGATCGTCCATGACTCACCTCCATAGAGCAGTACAGATTCCACTTTTGCTTGGAAGACATATTAGTAGCCCAAAATTGTTCATACTATTGAACTGAAATTGAGCAGCTTTGGGGCTATATTTAAAGATTTACAACCAAATTATGATTTTATGCATTTAATTAGCATAATTAATTAATTAAAAATAAATTTGAATAATTTTGATGCAATAGACAATTGAATTGTGGAGACTACGTCATCGGTGACGTACGTGCCAATTTTTGTCGCGATCGCGTGATCAACGGTAGAGATCTTAGGGGGTGGGGCTGTTTTTGACCCCCCCCCCCCCCCCCCCCCCCCCCCCCCCCCCGGGCTATGTGATTTCAAAATAGCCCGGGCTATATAGGGTTAAGAAAAACATATTATGAGTAGTCACAATATTCAACGAGCTGTCATTATTTGTGATGTGACGTTGCATTAGATATATTGTTAATGTTCACTTTACAATTATGAAATACAATCATGATTATTATAGATCCAGATATCTGCGACCTGTCCATCTCTGCCTCATGCCAGCTTAAGTGTCCGTATGGCCTGGTTACCGATGAAAACGGCTGTGAAATCTGCAAATGCAAAAATCAAGGTGAGTCAAGCTTTAATTTCTATAAGATTTTACTGTGATGATGTAAAGAAATGTATTCTTCATATTGCATCTCTATTTGGGTTGACACAATGAACTTTATCATCACTTTCTAGCAAGCTCATGAAAATAAATAAAATAACCTACAACACTGTCTCTAAACTTGATTTATGCATTGAAATTGAGTGGCTTGTCACATGTAAGTACCTAATTGGCCAATCTCTGTGTCACTTAGAATGTACCGTTTTTCATTAATGCCAGAAGTTAAAGATCTGACATGTTTTAAATGATTGTTCTGACATGAAACAATTTTGTTTTGACCAGTGAGGGAGTTAAGCATTGTCTCGCTGAAACCTGTGGTGACATGTACTCCTGTCCAGTGTGGAATAGACTGTGAATTTGGATTGGCTAATGATGCCTTGGGGTGTGACATTTGTTCCTGCAAACAACCAATCACAGGTAAGGTTATAAATTTGAATATGGAAGTAATTTGGACACATATAGGTATTACCCTGTATTATTTCTTCTGCATTTTCAGAGCTCTGAGATCTTGATAGTGCATGTCTTCTGTGTATATGGTGATTGAAGAAATAGGAAATGGAAGCAAAGAAGATGGGAGAAAGTAAAGGTGAAAGAACATAGAGAAATAAAGGAGGAGGATGAGGAAGATGACAATAAGAAAAGGAATATATGACAATTAGATTACCAAAGTGGTGTCATCATATTCATTGTTACGCAGGTTTCTGGTTCTAAACAACATCACTATAAATAGAGTGTTCACTGGTACGACACTGGCTAGCGATCTAGTGTCAGGCACTTCCATTGAGAGATCCTGCTGCGATCACCACTGTTTACTAAACCCACATAGTTTAGAACCAGTTGTCTTGACAACATGCTTATATAATGTCACACTTCGGTACTTTATAGGATACAGATTGAGAATGATTGATTACTAATTGAGATGGTGGGAATAGGATGAGAGAACAACCTCATCCATCTCCCAGGAGATGGAGAAGATAATAAGAAGGACTCCAAGAAAATATAACTGTAAGCGTAAGGAGGAAAGGAGGGAAGAGGAGCAAAATTAGAACGAGTTGAGGAACAAGGACATTGATGTAATTGATGGTCTCCTGTCGTCCCTTCCCCTCTACAGATGATCGTCACTGCCGGTCTATGAGTGAAGCCACATGCCCACTGGTCAACACATGTCCGAATGGTCTGGCCAGTAAACAAGATGGCTGCCCAGTCTGTAGATGTAAACAGAGTGGTAAGTAGGTCTCTAAGTTTTTTTGGCTCCATGTGTCTCAGAGAAATGTTAATGTTATCACATAAACTATTAATACTTTATTTGCCAATTAAAACGCTCCTCTATGGCAATTGTATGTAATGATGGTGAAAAGAACACATCACAAGTGGATCCAGTTAAAAAAATATTGCACAATCTCATTTAGAGATGTTTTTATAAAAACATTCTTATTCATTTTTGATCTGATTTTCCTGCAGCTTAATTACCAAACTAATAATGCGTTGCTCACAGTTAGATTACCAGGCTTCACGAACCATGGTCCAGTTAGGATGTCAGCATTTGTCATGGAACTGCAGTAACCAGAGGGATGTGGCTTAATTGTGCCCTATAAGGATTTTGAAGTATATTCATTGCCTGTGTCATCTATCGCCTGTGCAGCAGATAACGCAGGAGTCGCGCTGCTCAGTATCTGAGTTGGGAAAAGCTAGTCTGCAAAGACGCAGACTCGGTACAGAACAGGTTGATAATTATACTTCCCTGATTTTTTGTAAAGTAACCAAACCAGTTTGTTCGCCAAAGTTACCTTTTCATTTTCTTTTATACAGCTGCCTGTAATCCATTACTATCATGCAGTCTTGCCTGCCCTACTGGCCTAGCAACAGATACAAGCGGGTGCGATGTGTGTGCTTGCAAAAATACCTGTGAGTATTTTGTGTGTAATGACGAAATCTGTTGTTATGTAATAATTAACCTGTACACTACAATAATTTTAGACCAGCGCTCACAGCCAGAAAGAAGATTATTTTGGGCCACCCAGCCACTGTACCTGTGCATACTATAAACAAAGGGTGAGCATCGATCGTAACTAGTTGCTCGTGAGCACTGCCATTGTGTCCACTAGAAATTTGCATTGTTACTAAAAACATGGCACTAGTGCATGCAACGTGTGGTATACCGACTCTCTTCAGAGATGGACAAATAATCCTTTTGAGACAACTTTTCTCCAAAGAATTTTGGCTAATACGATCTTGAACTGTAGCTAAACAGTTGAACTACTGATTGCACATATCAACAACATTCAAATATGATTTTAAAAAAGTACTTATTGGGTAAAACAGATTAAAAACAAGCTGAGGCTGGGAACCGTTTGTAACCAGTTCTTATTTCTAAGTCGGAAACTTGGGAACGGGGAATACCCGGATCCTGAGGTTAAT
Organism: Arbacia lixula; assembly: GCA_963669155.1. Taxonomy (NCBI): domain Eukaryota; kingdom Metazoa; phylum Echinodermata; class Echinoidea; order Arbacioida; family Arbaciidae; genus Arbacia; species Arbacia lixula. The sequence goes on from OZ022593.1 coordinate 1,934,684, forward strand.
GGCTTCCCTGAAATTTTCAAGATCAAAATCTTTTAAAGGTAAAGGGGTACAGTGGTAAAACTTATGGGCTGTATTCGCGGTAGAACATTCCACACTTTCAAGTTATTTGCGAGATAAAATGCAACATTATTATGCAGTTACGAGGAGAACAGCTCTGCTTATTGTCCTTACAGCATCTGCATGTGCTCAGATAACTGTCCAGACCTGCCCCCTTTCCATGTTCTGCCAAAGAGGGCTGGCAACAGATTCCCAGCGATGCGAGATATGCAGGTGCAAGTCAGAGGGTAAGAACCTAATGCTGTCAAACCTGCTTTACCAACAACCTGTATAGAAAGGCCACTTTTATTATTTCCCTGGATAAATGTTTGAACCTTGCTGTCTTAAGAAAAATGGAGACCACCTGCTGATAGAGACCACATTTAATCCTCTATGGTGTACAGGTTTCACTTGTCGTGTTCAACCTGACAACCTGTATAGAGAGGCCACTTTTATTATTTCCCTGGATAAATGTTTCTTGTTTGAACCTTGCTGTCTTAAGAAAAATGGAGACCACCTGCTGATAGAGACCACATTTAATCCTCTATGGTGTACAGGTTTCACTTGTCGTGTTCAACCTGACAACCTGTATAGAAAGGCCACTTTTATTATTTCCCTGGATAAATATATCTTGTTTGTATCTTGCTGTATTAAGAAACCTGTAAATGGAGACTACCTGCTGATAGAGACCACATTTAATCCTCTATGGTGTACAGGTTTCACTTGTCGTGTTCAACCTGACAAAACCTGTATAGAAAGGCCACTTTTATTATTTCTCTGGATAAATGTTTCTTGTTTGAACCTTGCTGTCTTAAGAAAAATGGAGACCACCTGCTGATAGCGACCACATTTAATCCTCTATGGTGTACAGGTTTCACTTGTCGTGTTCAACCTGACAACCTGTATAGAAAGGCCACTTTTATTATTCCCCTGGATAAATATTTCTTGTTTGAATCTTGCTGTATTAAGAAACCTGTAAATGAAGACCACCTGCTGATAGAGACCACATTTCATCCTCTGATGAATAGGTTTCACCTTTTTGTATATATCTGTGTTAGGCAACCTCTAGAAGTATTCAGTAGTGCCACAAAAAAATTCTTTTTAAGAATGAGTGTGCCTTTTTTGTCTCGCCTGAATGAAGTTCGACTGACACGTGGTAATCACTTTTCCTGTTAGTATGTTACAAAAATGTTTAAGTTTTGGTTTAACTTGCTCTTATTCCTTTATTTCTGCATCAATTGGGTTCATACAACATGCATTTGGCACAAATGAGCCTTGGGTAATACCACATGTGTGTTCATGAGGATGATTGGGTCAAAGGTCATCTAGGGGTCAAAAGGTCAAATGATATTAGTCTGTTGGTCTGTTACAATGTTACAGTTTAGGTCTTATTGCTCTTATTTTTTAATTTTTGAATCAATTGTGCTCATATGAGGTCAAAGGTCATCTTAGGGTCAAAAGGTTAAATGATATGAGGCCATGTGTGCCATTTTTCTGAAAGTTTTGGTTTAACTTGCTCTTATGTTTTAACATTTTCTTTGAGTAATTTTGTTTTTATTGATTGCAGAATCAGGCAAGAATTGTGGTTAGCGAGCCACCTTGTGTTAAGAGAGAGGAGAGTTTCCCAGAGCAATGATCTTGCAATCTTGTTGTATGACTACTAGGCCAAAGGTGCATTTATGTAATTCAGGCTAATGTCTATAATTGATCAGCGCAACCACATTCTGTTGGGCGATTACCGGGAGCCTGGCTGTTTTGCGAAACAGCAAAAAATGTGTGTTATGAAAAGCTTATAAGCCAGAACATTATATATCACTTTTATTAATTAAACAACACTTTTAATAAACGCAGCATCACTTTATTGTGTAGAAATGTTGATTCAATTCAAAGAAATGTGATAAACGCATCCCAATATGATCATGCTTTAAAACCATACAAGCTCAAATTTTTAATAGGTTCCACTCTGTCCCCTTTAATTTTCAACATGCCATATTAAGCTCATACACAGAATGAAATGTACCTTGTATCTAATTTAATCTGTATTCAGTGTAATCTGCTCATTGCACTGTTCTCTAATATAATTTGTGTTTGTGATATGTGAAATAGGAATTAAACTAAACTTGATCTGAAACTGAAACTTAATGCTCTTTGCATCTCCCACACCCACCCCTACAGCTTTTTATCATTCACTCAGGCACAAGGCGGCTTAATAAGCAATATAAATTTTCCCTGCTGTGCATTTTTGCTTTCAGTGCATCCTGAGTTACCACCACCCATGGCAGATATCTTTGCTACCAGTTCGTCCCTCTACCACACCTCTAGTCACACCCTTCGACTGGTCACAGAGGTAGTGCATTGCACCCCTCTAAAGTGTGACTTGGACTGTGGGGGGCAAGGCTTTGCCACGGATGCAGCAGGCTGCCAGATCTGCCGTTGTACATTGCCAGGTCAGTTGGCCTTTTTTTTGTTCTATTTCGTCACATTCCTCTTCTTTTACTGGTTGTGCTGCTGTTGCCGCAATCTCTTTCTTTTTTTTCCCTTTTTGTCTCGCCTGAAAGAAGTTCGGCAGAGACCTAGTAATCACTTTTCCTGTTAGTCTGTTGGTCTTTAACAAAAATGTTAAAGTTTTTGTTTAACCTGCTGTCATTTCTTTATTTCTGCATCAATTGTGATCAAACTTGGTACAAATGATTCTTGGGTAATACCACATGTGTCGCTTTGAGGATGATGGGGTCAAAGGTCATCTAGGGGTCAAAAGTTCAAATGATATGAGGCTGTGTTCATCATTTTTCTCAAAGTTTTTGTTTTACTTGCTCTCATTTCTTTATTTCTGCATCAATGGTGATCACACTTGGTACAAATGATCCTTGGTTAATACCACATGTGTCTTCATGAGGATGATGGGTCAAAGGTCATCTAGAGGTCAAAAGGTCAAATGATATGAGGCCGTGTGCATCATTTCTCTCAAAGTTTTCATTTGACTTGCTCTCATTTCTTTATTTCTGCATCAATTGTGATCACACGTGGTACAAATGATCCTTGGGTAATACCACATGTGTCTTCATAAGGATGATGGGGTCAAAGGTCATCTAGGGGTCAAAAGGTCAAATGATATGAGGCTGTGTGCATCATTTTTCTCAAAGTTTTTGTTTGATTTGCTTATAATTCTTTATTTCTGCATCAATTGTGATCACACTTGGTCCAAATGATCCTTGGGTAATACCATATGTGTTGATGAGGGTCAATTGACTTTGTGAAAAATTGCAAAAATTTGACCTTTTTCACAATAAATCCAAGTCCAAGGATGTAGTTCTCAACATGGTACACGGATGGATCACTTCTTGGGGATAGACTGATGAAATTTTTGATAAAATTCCTGAAAGGTCAGAGGTCAAAGGTCAATGACCTTTGCCAAAATTGGCTAAAAACTGCCCCAAACTTTATATTTTTCACAATAAATCCAAATCCAATTGTACATTACCAACTAAACATGGTGCAAAGATGGATCATTTCTTGGGGCCAGACTGGTGACATTTTTGGTGAAATTTCTCAAAATTCAGAGGTCTAAGGTCAATGAACTTTGCCAAAATTGGCTAAAAACTGCCCTAAACTTTATATTTTTCACAATAAATCCAAATCCAATGATACATTTCCAACTAAACATGGTGTAAAGATGGATCATTACTTGGGGCTAGACTGGTGACATATTTGGTGAAATTTCTCAAAGGTCAGACGTCTAAGGTCAATGAACTTTGCCAAGAATTACCTAAAAATTGCCCCCAAAGTGATATTTTTCAAAGTAAATCCAAATCCAATGGTACCAACTAAAGATGGTGCAAAGATGGATCACTACTTGGGGGTAGCTGATAACATTTTTGGTGAAATTTCTCAAAGGTCAGAGGTCAAAGGCCAATGCACTGCCAAAATTGGCTATTTTTCGCATTGAATCCAAATGTAATGATTCAATTCAAACAAATGTGGTACAGAGATATGTCACTTCATGAAGGTAGACTGGTGAAAGTTTGGGTAAAATTCCTGAAAGGTCAGAGGTCAAAGGTTTATGAATTTCCCCCCAGATTGATACTTCTCACAATAAATCCCAATCCAATTATGCATTTCAAGAAAACATGGTACAAGAATCACAAGGATACAAGGATAGATTTAGACAGACTGGTTAGATTGGAAGTCAAAGAAGTAAGAGATCAAAGGTCAAATGAACATTGCCAAACTTCGCTAAACATGGAAAAACAGAATAAATGATATCTTCATTTCACATAGGAATTGACTGGAACATTCACAACCAAACAAACAGATTTTCTGAAAATAATCTAAATAGAGCTAGCAAAGAGGTGGAGGCATATTTATCGACTGCATGGCAGTTGAATTGCTCTAGTTTCCACTCTATTTTATTTTTTTTCTTGTTCCTTTCTCAATTTACCTCTTATGATTGATATCACATTCAAATAATTTTTAACTTTTTTATGTTTTCTTTCTTTTTCTTACAGTGTCACCTGCGTTCAACCGCACAGTTGATCGCGAGCGTATGAGCTCATTTGATCGAGAACACAATCAATTGCAATAAATTGCATTCACCTTGGCAGAGACGGCGCATTACAAGAGTGCGCGATCGCGCTATTTTACGCGCACTTGATTGCGCTCATATGCGCGCAATCAACTGTGCAGTTGTACGCAGGTCGCATCTGTATACTCCTTTTTTTCTTCTCTTCATACTCTGTATGCTTTTTCTGTGTCCATCCATGATTGGTCAAATGCCCAAACGGTCAGAGGCCATTGACCTCAGTCAAAAAAATTGAACAAAATCATTTTTCTTCAAATACCATGTGTCTTAACTCGATTATCACATTTCACCCCAAATTGATACAATTTGATGCAATGACAAGATATTCAATGGTCCAATATCAACACAATGTGGTTTGTTCATTACCTGGAGATAGATTAATGACATTTGAGGCCAAGATTATTCACAGGTCCAGCTGAATGAACAATAAGTAGGAATTTAGTGGTCTACTTGCAACCAAACATTTTCTGAGCATAGAGGATTATCAATAAAAAATAGATGAAGCGACATAAAGGCAGATCGAGGCACACACTGTAGTTTATTGACTGTGTGGCAGTCAAATTGCTTAAGTTGTTGTTTAGGTTCATCTTCTTCTCTCTCCGCCTTCATCATTTTCTTTTTTATTCTCCGTAATCAATGTCTTCTTCTCGTTCTCTTTCTTTTTGCTTTTTCAATATCTCATCCTATTATTTCTTCTTGCTTTTATTCCTTCATTAATCATTGTCGTCTTTTTGTAGATATGTATTTTTTGGTGTATTTTTGCCTTTTCTTATTTCTATTGTAAGTGGCGTTGTTCTTGTTTGTCCCATTTTCTGTGTAACAGTATGCCTTTCCTAGTTATTCTTTTTCTCCTCATGTCTTCTCTCCTTTTCCCACTCATTTAATTCTTGATTTAAGCTTCATTTCCTTCAATCAGTTCTAATTATCATTCTTTCATCATTCTGTTGTACTCGTTCTGTTTTCTCTCCATTTCCCCCCTTTCTTTTTCAACTCATTATCCATTGGATAAATTTCTGTTTTTCACCCAGATTTAACTTGAGGATATGTCATAGATTATAATAATACATGTACATATAACATACAAAAATAATACAATATAGTGCATTGCACTTCATTACAGCTGCTACATTACATTGCAATTCATACAGTATAAGTATATGTGTAGTGTACTCATATTGTTAACTCTCAAGGTGAAATATACAGGCATATGCAGTGGAAACATCATTCTGCTAAAATGTGTTTTCACAACTACAACTCTACACACTTAGTCATGCATACAGACACACACTCATGCCCACATGCAGACAAATACACTCATAGTCTGCTGCAAGCATAATTGATATTTGTTTTGGGTTTTTTTAATTGCATGTTCACTCAACTGCAGCAGAAAATGTGGATATAAAAAGTGATGATGCTGATTTATGGAGTAGGACAAATACATGCAAATCACTTTAGTTCTGTGCCTCTCCACATGAACAGAGCAGTACGTGTTTTGTGTAGCAGCTAGGTAAGCATATTGTGACTTTATTTCATAAGTTAAAATGTGCTGGTACAGTTTTATAGTACATTTTATTACAGTATATGGATCAGGAGCAGAATTTCATATTGGACCAAATTCACGAAGGAGTTTTCGATTTTGACCACAGTTTGAGCACATTTGGCATTTAAGCAGATAAGCCAATAATAGCTGTTGATTGTATAGTGTACAAACTTCAATAAGAATCATTAATAAATGTGTTTGCATAGGAGTTAAATTACACGTAAGTTCCCATAGTTTAGAACAAAGTTACTGTACATGTACATGTACATGTACAGTTGAGGCCAAAAGTTTACATACACCCATGGAATTCAATGAAATTTGCTCGCTTGCCAAACATTGTAAAATCTACTTTATCTTCAGAAATATAAATACTACCATGACGAATTTGGTATCAAATGAAAGTGCGTATTAAGCTCTTTCACATGATTGGAATGCCGTTTGGATTAAATTATATTTCAGGTGAAATTTTATTTGAAGAAAAAAAAGGAATATTCGTGCCAAATGTATTCTATATTGTTATTATATTTTCAAACATCATTTCATAGAAATAAATAAATGACAAATGTATGATTGATATATTGATATATATCATGATATGTCATCACTTAACAAAAAAAATGTGATCTGAAATGTTTGTTTTGAAAAATAACTAGCACAAATATGAAGTGCTTTTGTCACGTTTTTATTTTTAATTTGTCTAAAATATGAAGATTTTTTGGGAAAATATGACACCTAAATATTTTTCACTTCCTGATGGCAAAGCAATATGATGGAGGGGCATGACATATTCATTTGTTTGATATCAAATTTGTCATGAAAGCACAAATATCTTATAAGATATAGAATATTTATGATGTTTGGCAAGTGTCAACTTTTCTTTAAATTTCGTGGGTGTATGTAAACTTCTGGTCTCAACTGTATATGACATTAGTTTAAATTTGAAGTGTGTGCACTATATCAAGCTCCTTTATCTGCTTATCTGCCATGAAATCTGCTTAAATCTGGTTTAAATATAAAACTCTTATGATAATTTGGGTGTATGTTTATCGTCTTGGGTAGGGTGCTAAATTCACCCTAGTTACTATGATTCAGATTAAGGTTAAATCAATCTTCATTTAACATGGGACCTTTGTGAAATTCAAACACACTTATCTGCTTATAAATATGTCTTGAAATCTGCTTCAACTTTGGTTTAATTCTAAACCCCCTTTGTGAACTTGGGCCAATATGTTTTGTGTCTTACGTCTGATTCAGAAGTAAATCTTATTCTAATATTTTGACCACACCATGGCTGCTGATGACAAGTTAGGACCTGGCTGCCTGATTTTCTTTGCATTTGGAACTCACGTACTAGCAAGGAGAGCATTTTTGAAGCCTTGATGGTTCAGTACAAGTCATGTAGTTTTGCATATATGGAGCAAGTGTAAATCCCTTCACAAGTTTGTATGTACGGCCATGCTACAAATAGCTGTTTTTGTAATGTATTTGAACTTTCCCTCTAACTGCAAAGTAACAGGTTATTACATTCACCTGTATCTACTGATTCAGTTTTAATCAATGAAATGCACTCTGAATCTGTTCGTTGTTATTACTTGGACAAAGCTCAGACAAGCTTTGAAGTTGCATGTACCAATGGTAACAAAATGTGATAAACTTTTTATACATAACGAAAATGGTCTATAGTGTATGTGGGATACATGCAGGTATCAGGTGAGAAATTGATTTACACAGGTGCAATTGATTTTTGTATGTGTGTTTTGGTGCAGAATTCAACAGCTGCTCACAGGGAGTGAATGTAATGATATTCACAGCTTGGTACTGGTATGGTCACGCGACACACGTTTGGGTGTGTGTGAGATACAGCATAGCAAGAAATTGATTAAATCTTTGTGTGTCACAAGAGCGCTTGGTGCACATGGGCCCCATTGCATAAAACTTACCATTGATGGTAACTCTACCATCAATGGTAACTACCATGGTAACATTGTTGGACAGCCAATCAAATTCAAGGTTTCCATAGAAGTTGCCATTGATAGCAAAGTTACCACCAATGGCAAGTTTTATGCAACAGGGCCCAGTACTTACAAACAAATTGTGTATAGGAGCAATTTGGCTTGCATAGAAAGGGTTAAATCAGACGTAATAGATTACTCTATTGTGTTTTTGCCGCAGATTTTGTCTGCTCCACAGCGCCAGACGGGGAAAACTGCGACAGAGTGCACACTTGTCCGTTTGGGCTGGCAACGGACAGCAATGGCTGCAAGCTATGTGTCTGCAAATTACCAAGTAAGAGCCTGGTAACTCCTAGATTATCAAATTCCTATCGGTCAAAGGAAAAGAAAGTTATGTGATTTTAAAGTTTATATTTTGTGATGTCACATGCAAGGTGTTCTCCTATATGTTGTGTACAATATTTTGGAAAATTTCTACTTTCTCAAAAGGATATTTACCATTTCACCTATGTATATGTTTGATATATCATTAGAAACATGTTTTTACACACATATCGCTGTCGAAAGAATGTATTCCTTCATCAAAGAACATAAAAAAGCAATTTATGGAAAAAGTAGTACACAACATGGGAGAGCACCTCACACGTGACGTCACAAAGTCAGAACTTAATAATCAAATTTTTCTTTGACTGATATTCATCAAACCTTCACTGATATGTTTCTTTCATGTATCTCCTTTTGTTGAAACCAAAATAATTTTAGGGTAAACCATTCCTTTAACAGTTCTTTATTTTTCATGCAGACTTCTGCCCTCCAGTCATCGAAAGCTGTGACTTAGACTGTGACAGTGGGTTTGCGACTGATCAAAATAGCTGTGAAATCTGCAGATGCAAAATCACCTGTAAGTACACAAAATGAATTATTGATATGAATAATTAATTTCAATAAGACTTGGGAACATCTAAACTTTCACTTTTGCAACATTGATTTAATGTAGTTGCTAAGATGTCCAAAATTAAGTTATCATATCACAAGTGTCTGAATGTACTGTACAAATCCGTTTAAAATATAACAGTCAGTTGAATACTGCTTAATCCAGTATTCACTGAGCCTGCATCAATGTGGGGTGGCTTTTCTCCACTCAGATACTAAGCAGTGCGACTCCCGCATAATCTGCTGTATGGAAAAGACGACAGGTGATGAATATACCTAACATGCCTTGTAGGGTGCAATTAAGCCAGCCTTTTGGTTATTGCAGTACCATCACAGAATTGGACAGGAACGGGGTTCACAAAGCAGGAAAATCAAATTGTGTGCATCAAACGTCATCAAACCCAATGAGTTAATTTAGGGCAAAATTGGAACATTTCTTTTTATTTTAAGTGTTTTCTTCTTTCTGTGTATTCAACTAATTGATCAATCTGTTCTTTGTTCTGACTAGCTTTGATATCTGTATGGCGCATTAATTTCTCATTTGTTTTCATGAATGTCCAGCGCTTGCCCTGTGTCCAGTGGAGATAACGAGTACCTCTTGTCCATTGACCTGTCCATTTGGTCTGGCGACTGACCAAAGTGGATGTGAAGTATGCAGCTGCAAGGCCCCAGGTGAGTATACTTCCTTATAAACCTGTTCTTCACTGCCCCTGCGTATTTGCGGGCTGGCCTCTCCCCACTCAGATAATCAGCTGTACCCAGAATAGACCATAGGCTATGCAATAATGAATAAACTCCCAGTTACTCATAGGGCCCATGTAATAAACCAGTTTGTAATTACACCGTGGTCGGAAAATCCACTGAATAAATACTACTAGATGGCTGACTGGGATTGTTTCATGAAGCTGTGTTGGATGATGGATGTAAAAACATTTTACAGTGTGTTCGGAACAACAATAGAAGCAGGCCGGTGCACATGGTTGAATGTTTTTTCGCTACCTTCTCGAAGCTGAATAGCTGTTCCCATATTTGCATAATAATTGAAATGTGGTCCACTATCTAATGAATTCCCATTTTACTCTGTGAGTACTGAAATTGACCTGAGGTCATGCTCTACCAGCGATAAGCTGCAATTATGAAGTGGCTCATTGAGCCACACCCCTTTTGTTACTGCACTTCCAGGGCAAATGTTGACATCGTAACAGGACCAGGGTTCACGAGGCCAGAACATCTAGCCATGAGCAACAGCTCCAGTGTGGTTTTACTGGCATTCCTCTCTGTGCCAAGCAAAATGACACTCTATAAAATGTGTTAATCATGCAGAAATGCAAAAGAGGCATGTAACAGGTTAATATAATTGTGAAGTACGCTCTGGCATGTGTAACTCTCTCTTTCTCTCTCTCTCTCTCTCCCTCTCTCTCTCGATCTCTCTCCTCTCTTTGGTTCTTTTCCCCCTTCCATTCTCTCTCTTCTTTCTTGCTATTGCACACACTCATTCTTTGTATGTTTATCATCTCTCTCAATATTTAATGCTCTTTCTCTCCCTCTCTCTCTCTCTCTCTCTCTCTTTCTCTCTCTCTCGGTCTCTTGGCATTGCCATGGTAACATTTCACCCCTTTGTTCATCCTTTCTGTATATCATTAACTTACAGCCACCATAGTCACCACCAACATTGCGAGGACAATGGGAAGCAGCAAAATTGCTGAACGCAGCCCCCCTCACTGGATTCCGACTGTGGTGTGCCCAAATATGGCATCATGTGACCTATCATGTGATCAAGGCTATGCAACCAATGCGCAGGGATGTACCATTTGTCGCTGCATATCTGAAGGTACAATACATATAGAATGGTGATGATATTGATTTACTCTTTAAAGTTATGTGTCTTGGGGTCCTTGCTTTTGAATCCATTCTTTTGTTAAAAACTTCAGATATTAGTATCAGCACAGTGAGAAACTACATGTTTCATCACATTATAAGTTCAGTTTCCCATAGGCAAATGCTCAAAGTCAGATAAAAAAACACTTTTCTCTTAAGTGTTCAAAATCATGGATCTCACTCTTTTTGGAAATAGCCTTTATTATAATCTGATATAATAGCCAAATTATAAGCATTATTTTGTGTTTCTCGCAGTGTTCATTTTATTATGTATTGTTGTATCATTTTTTCACATTGCCTCCAGGGAGAAAAATATAAGCTCAATGATGGGGCTACCCTTTTTGACAAAGACTAAATAAATATATCAATGAAAGAATAAATCCTCATATGTATTGGTGTGAATTATGTTCTGTTAACCCCTACCTTGAACAGCTGCAGAGTGTTTCCAATCCTTCAACATCAGCCAGTGTCCCCTGCTTGGTCTTTGCTCTTACGGCCTAGCAACCAACGAAGAAGCCTGCCCTTTGTGCAAGTGCAGACTTCCAAGTGAGTTATGTATAGAAAGAAAAAACGAGAATTGGGGGGGGGGGGGGGGGGTGGGGGGGAGAGAAGAAAGTAAACACAAATAAACTTCCACAAAAATCAGCTTGGATTATTGACATGATGTACTGTACAAGCATGAAATTTGATATGGTTTAGAGTTTCAGTTCTGTGTAGTTTATGCAATATTGTTTAAAGATACGAGATGAATGAAGGATAGAGAGATGAAGGTGCTATTAAAGGAACAGATATAAAGAATGGCAATCCGGGGGGGAGCTCCACGAGCATATGAATCGCTACATGGAGTTTTCGTCTACATCATTAGGATACGTTTTAGCTGACTTATTTCTGCATGTTAGAGGGATGTTTTATGCTTTACCGGACACTGGATTTTGTATAACAATATTTGCTTCAATAATGCTAAATATGTTACTCATTGCGGAAAATTCGCTAGTGATAATCGTTTGTCTCGCAGTGTATGGTCAAACGGAATTGAAAAAGATCACAACCATTCGCTTTATGCTAACCCACGGTTAGTGCAGTAATGTTGTCTTGGTTTGATTGGAGAGGAAATAATTTTTTCTTATCATCATATGACACATTAATTTATCGCATGGCAGAGGAAACTTGGCACAAATTAATGACACCATAGTGTGAGACCATGTTTTCTTCTAGTGCGATAGCAACTAGTTTGTTTTGTTGAGCCATTTTGAGTTTTATTCTTCCAAGTAGGAGGTATCCTTTTTGTGTCTCAGCATTTGGTGAGTATAAGAGTTGACAACTATAATAAGCATTTTCTGCCAATATTTGTTTTAACTAGCGCCGTGCCCTGCTGCAGTTCCCATCCAATGTCGGAACTCTTGTCCCCATGGCTACGCATCAGACGAATACGGTTGCCCCAGGGTTGGCCAGTGCGCTTGTGTTAGAGCAGGTATGAACAAGATGTCTCGCCTGAAAAAAGTTCGGCAGAGACATAGTGATCACTTTTCCTGTTGGTCTATTCGTCTGTTAGTCTGTGGGTCAGTTGGTCTGTTGGTCTGTTACAAAAATGTTTAAGTTTTTGTTTAACTTGATGGGGTCAAAGGTCATCTAGGCATCAAAAGGTTAAATGATATGAGGCCATGTGCATCATTTTTCTGTTGGTCTGTTACAAAAATGTTTAAGTTTTTGTTTAACTAGCTCTCATTTTTTTATTTCTGCATCAATTTTGATCAAACTTGATACAAATGATCCTTGGGTAATACCACATGTGTCGTCATGAGGATAATGAGGTCAAAGGTCATCTAGGCACCATTTTAGATACTTGGAAAACAACTCGGCACTCTATATTGAATGCAAAATCAGACGAGACTCATGGTTAGCGAACCACCTTGTTTTCTTGTAGGGAGTAGTAAAACCAAATTGCAGTTACAAATTGATTTCTGTCAAAGTAGAGAAATTAAACCATGTACTTCAAAAATTTTAGACCAGTGCTCACAGCCAGAAATGAGATTATTTTGGGCTAGCCAGCCACTGTATCTGTGTACCATCTGTGTGCACACTATTGATAAGCAAAGGATGAATATCAATCGTAACTGGTATTCTACTTAATTTCTTTTTAACAGATTGATCAAACAATCAATCTTATTACTTTGGAGAGTATGAGCAAAACAAAGGTGATATAATTTATTGTCTCCCCGCAAAACCTTCAATTCCTTGATAAAATTTTGATCTCTCTTTGTCTTTGTTTTCTCCATAGCCAACGACCCACTGTGTGACCCTGAAATTTTGCGGACCTGCAGAAGAGCGTGTCCCCATGGTTACGCGACAGACAGCAATGGTTGTGAGATTTGTCAGTGTCGCATGCCATGTAAGCATGCAGCTGCCTAGATTTAAACATCTCTGTGCATTCTGGAATTTAAACATATTATATATCATATTCCTCATTGATTGGTTAAAAGTGTGTCACATGACCGCAAATAGTTCCAGTATTTGCAAGAGAGAGAGAGAGAGAGAGAGAGAGAGAGAAGCTCAGAGGGAAGAAAAATACTATTTTGTGACATTATTAGAAATACAGTTGCCTCTCTCCCTTTCTCTTGATGTCAGTTCATCCTTTGAAAATGTGTGACATTTAAAATCTGTGATACATATATTTCCAGCTGTTTTTTTGCGTTGTAGTGGAAAGCCATGGGGTGCGCTCAGGGAACTCCCGCAATGTTGCGGCAGAGACAAAACTTAAACTTCAGTTGGTTTGCTTGAGAATCAACAACAAATAAATGACTCTTCTGAATTTATATCTAACATTGTAGAGGTACACTGTAAGAGCATAGACACTACCACATGATAAGGGTTCAATCAATGAACAAAGAATATATCAATGAAGGATATAAATCAAATATTTTATGATCTTTATTCGGGATCTTTGTAGAATCTATTGGTCCCCTCGGTGAAATGGAGGGCGTGGGTTTCCATTTAGTACCAAGTAGTACCCCATGCCCTCTTCTTTAACTCTGGAGCTAATAGATTCCACAAGATTCCTCATGATCATGAAATATTTGTATAATAATGATATACAAAGCTCATTCACCATGTAATACCACAACGGTATCTATGCATAGGAAACAGATAAGAAAAGTAGGAGGAAGTAGAGAGATACAGTTATAAGTCAACATAATTTTAGTGAATCTTGTCTAGAAAGACCATTCAAGACAGCAAATGCTGGTCTTCATGTTGTAAGTAGGTTGTCTTTATGTCATGGTTGCTTTAAGGCAGATTTCAATGAGAAACAGTATTCAGGAAAAACAGGAAGCGCATATATTTGAAGCATGTTTACACAGTAATACATGTAGGTTCATAGTCAGTAGTATACTGAATTAGAATTCGGATTGACCAGCTGTTGAATCGTATCTACATTTTCACATCAATTTAGTTACGATTGGAGCCTTCCTCACCATTGCGCCTCCAAGTTTTGATGTCTTCACCCAAGAAACGGTGACACCAAGCCTACCATACACGGACGTTACGCTTGTTCCAGAATCCTTCTGTCCTCTGGTTGATAATACTACCTGCTCCTTGCGGTGTCCCGCTGGACTTGCCACGGACATGCGGGGTTGCCCAATATGTGCCTGCACAGCGCCAACTGGTTAGTGAGCTTTCTCACCATTCTTCTGCTTTATTCAGAGACCAACAACAATCACAAGTTATGACATAAGTGCCATTCTCTTTGGGCTTAAAACATCGCGAAGTTAGAAAAATCGCGAAGTTAGGGTGAAAGTTTGCCTAGCAACCATACCAAAAGCCAAATGGTCCTATTGCCCCTGTCCCAATGAGAATGGCACTATAGAGTCAAAGAGAGCTTGTTAAATTGTCTTTCGCAATCAAATTCCTATCTTTCTTTTTTTTCAGTACAGGCATTCTATTTTGTAACAGTTAAACCTTGACTCATATTTGCTTTTTAAATATGCCAAGAGATTGAGAGCTTCATTTTGTAATTTCAAGTATTAACTAAAAAGGATCCATGCATTGATATCTGAAATAGTGGTTAATACTAATATGAAAAATGAAATTGCAATAATGCTCAAGCAAGTGAGCTGTTTATTTCAATTCAATAAAAAAATCTTTAGAAAAGATTTTATACTCCTAAATTGTGCCAATAAATGTTTTGATTTTTGCTTGATGTTTTTTCATCTCTAGAAAATTGTGACTAAGTTATGCTGATATGATTAAAAAAAAAACAGCTGATTTGCATTGATTTGAGCTACATTTTTTGAGATTTTCAGCATAATCAAATTCTTCATTTTTACTGTTGAATAAAACTGAATAGATACATGACCATTGATAAATGTGTGAATTTGTTTCAGAAAGCTGCGTGAATCTTGACCCCAGGACCTGCTTAATAGCAGACTTGTGTCCCTTTGGACTTGCCACTGGACCAAGTGGCTGTCAGGTGTGCATATGCAGACAGAAAAGTAAGCTGTATGCTAGGTCTCTCAGTCTTATATATGGAAGGGAGAAGGGAGAAGGGGAGGGAGAAGGGGGAGGGAGAAGGGGGAGGGAGAAGGGGGAGGGAGAAGGGGGAGGGAGAAGGGGGAGGGAGAAGGGGGAGGGAGAAGGGGGAGGGAGAAGGGGGAGGGAGAAGGGGGAGGGAGAAGGGGGAGGGAGAAGGGGGAGGGAGAAGGGGGAGGGAGAAGGGGGAGGGAGAAGGGGGAGGGAGAAGGGGGAGGGAGAAGGGGGAGGGAGAAGGGGGAGGGAGAAGGGGGAGGGAGAAGGGGGAGGGAGAAGGGGGAGGGAGAAGGGTGAGGGAGAAGGGGGAGGGAGAAGGGGGAGGGAGAAGGGGGAGGGAGAAGGGGGAGGGAGAAGGGGAGAAGGGGGAGTGAAAGGAGAGGGAAAAGGGGGATATAGAGGAGAAAGGCCACCGGGCCAACAAGCTGTGATATGTCCATATGCAGATAGAACAGTAAGCTCTTAGGATAGGCCTGAGGCCTAAGCTTGAAAGTGGACCAAATTTCAATGGTCTTTTGCTAAAATGGACTGCAGTCCAATGTGAAAGCTTAATCTATAGTAGCTACGCTGTCTAATATCCCTGAACAATTTTGACAAGGCACTAAGAGAAACCTAAACACAAAGGTTGAAATCAACTCCTTTCCGCAAGCTAACTGATTGCCACATGGTGACAACTTTGCGTATGTAGATACACAAGACTCGTATCAAACTGCAACGGCATGTACATTAAACTAAGATTTTATGACATGAAAGGAGAGGATGGAAGAAGGTTTGTAGTATTATATTCCACATACTAAGAATGGTGCTTTAGGATTGGTCAAGAGTTGATCACGTGATAAAGCATATTTTTGCCCATCTGATCACCTGAGAAGAAAAGATTGTTCCATTCTAGGTGATAGTACTTTTTGGTTTTGCTGATCTCTTCACTCCTCACAATCCTAACGTGTGATCAATATTTTGAGTACGAGAGAAATAAAAGTGCGTTACACTCGGACTATTAATTGACTAACAGTAGCTCCTACTAACACGTCCTATACGCGTGTTCCCCATGGCAGCGGCTCGGGGTTAGGTAGAGAAGTAAACATTACTTTTGTACGTCAAATTGTCATTTTTGGTATAGATAGTTGGTTTCAGATGTGGAATATAAAGCAAATAATCAACTTTTTGTTTCAGGCAATGATATGAACGATCACTTCCGAGGCGATCTGGATGTAGCTATCTTTCCGAAGCGCAGCTGAGGAAAGATAGCGTATACATTCAGATCACCGAGGAAGTGATAGATCGTCCCATCACCTTCACCAACGTTGATTATTTGCTTAATACTTGACAAATCTTGTCCCCTCAGTGAATTGCCGTCCCATCCTGCCGACGACCTGTTCTACATACTGCCCTCATGGTCACGCTGTGGACGACTTTGGCTGCGAAGTTTGCCATCAATGTACAGAACAAGGTGAATATAAGACTCCTCAGTATTTTTTTTGTTTTCAGTAATTTTTATTGTAATTCCATTCAATACATACATCTACATGTAGTTACATAAATCATACACAATTGTACCAGTAAATATTCTTTAACAAGCATGAATGAATACACAAATTATAATACACAAATAATTTCTATAATACACGAATAATTTCTAAAGAAAATAAAGAATGAAGCCAGAAATATACATTTAGATCCCTCTATCACCCCATCACCCCCTTTATACACTAGATTACAATAGAGGGGGAATTTCATTGTGAAGAAAAGTTATTCAGCAAATACTTGTGTGTAATTTAATTTAGATTGATATAATGAGGATCCACACATGAAAAGTGAGTGTGTGGGGAGTATGTGAATGTGGATTTGAGTGTGATTTTGATTTATATGTTGTGGTTTTGTTTTATTTTTTAGTGACCTGTTGTACGATACATAATTTCCTATATTTATTTTGCATTACTATCGGTTTGTGCTTTTGTGATCTTTGGTGTCTCCTAACTTGTGAAACATTGTGCATATACTTGGAGTAATAGAACAACACCCTTTTATGTACAGTGTAGTTGAATTCTTGAAACTTGAGACAAATCCGACAAGTTTATGTTGTAACTTAAATAAAAAATCTGAATAAAAAAAAATCAAAGAAAAAAATATTAATAAGAATAAAATAATGTTTGAGTAAAGCAGTAATTGTACATACATGGATGTTCATTTTTTATGATGAAGAAAAATTAACTCTTTGCCCGCCACGCACACTAATCCCCCTGCGCCACATTAATTTCAGGGTGCCACATTCAGAGGGGTTTTGCATGCACTGTCATATTCAACTCGCAATAACTTTTTATTGGTTTGTCGTGATGAAAAAAAATGTGTAGCAAAGTTTTTGAGGAATTAATACTCTTGCCAATGGTATCAAATTTGTCATGTATAATACCATAGATTCTGAGAATTTTAACTTTACATTCTGTCTCCAAATTTTTTTTTTGGAGGGTATTTTAGACCTGTTATATTCAATATTTCCTAATGGAGGTTACTTTCTAAGTTAGTTCATTCAAAAGGTGTGTTTTTTAGCTTTCATTACATACCAAATACATGTGTTTATGGGAATAATGAGCCAAGCAATTTAGAATTGAAATGGGGCATTCAAAAAGAGTAAGCTAACAATGAACTCAACTCCTCTATTGAAATTGACCGTGGGTACTTCTCAATAGACTTCCTGTCCGGGGAGACTTCCTGCCTATTGATACTTTGATCCCCTTATTGTTATATAGGGAGGTAGCAGTTTGTATCAATCACAAGGAAAGTAGTGCAATCTATTGAAAAAGAAGGAATAGAAGAACTTATTGATTTTTTTACACTAACTGGCTTGTCATGAACACAACATGTCCCTGTGTATGTACTTGGTTTTAGAAAGCTTTTTCAAAATGAAATAAACTGCAATATATTCATGTACATAATCTGTGTCATGTTGACCTCTTTATTTCATCAGCTGATATGGGAAGCAGAAATGATGGATAGAAAGGGAGGGTGGAGAGAGTGACTGGAAAATTGGAAAAGATATAAGAGAAGGAGATCGAGGGAAGGGGGATAAGCAAACAGAAACAAAATTGCCAGCAGAGTGAGAACACGTAGGAAGAAGCAAAGATAAATATAGATAAAGAGGAGCAGATATATTTTGAAAGTGAAAGACAGATAGAGAAAGAAGAAACGAAATAGAGAGAGGGAGAGAGTGGGCGAAGAGGAGAGAAATAATTAGAGACAGAGAGAGAAAATAAGAGCTAAACAGAGAAAATGAGATTGAAAGGATATCGACAGAAAGGAGGGAAGAAGGACGGGATATGCAGATACAATTGAGAGAAGGTGAGATATACAGTGAAGAAGAAGAAGAAGGTTGGTGAAGAAAAAGACAGATACGGAAACAGGGGTAGAGAGAGGGAAAGATAGACACAGATAGTGAAAAAAGAGATATAAGATAAAGAGAAGGGAGAGTCAAGTATAGAGAGAGTTGCAATGTGAATAAGAAGAAGAGATAAAGAAGGTTGGGGAAAGGGGTGAGGTGTATGAAAGAAGGACTTGGGAGACGGAAAGTGAGAGAAAGGTAGTGACATATACGAAAGTCGACTTAGAAGAAAAGGTGAGAGAGAGAGAGACAGAGACAGATAGGAAGAAAAAGAAAAGGGCAGTTAGTGAGAGATAAAATGAAGAAAAAAAAGACAGATAGAGATAAGAAATCAAGGAAAGAGAAATAGAAGGGACTTCATAATATTGAAGCCCTTTTGAGGTGCATAAAAACATCACAATGTGATAAGCATTAGAACTGTGTAATTTATGTTTGATTATTTTTCTCATAAACATTTTCACTCTATTTTGTTTCTCTCTCATCCACTATTCTTCCAGAAGTCATTCAATATACTTATGTACATATCATCACACGATTCACATACACTCTAAAATATTTCCATAACAGCTCCCAACTCAAATAAGGTGACTCTTTGAAAATAATAAATGACACAAGACAAGCAAATATTCAAATCAAATCATAACCATTTTGTTATTCAACACAACCCGTAACATGGCATCTATATGTATTGCAAATTGAATACATGTATTACAGTATTATTCCACATAATCCCAATATTTAGTTCAGCTTCCTGGTAAAGTCTTGCAAAGAGATTACATCATGAAAATATAAGCCTACAAACATCAAACAGAAAAACAATCATTATCACTACTCATTATGATATGAGCTTAGATATATGTCACGGCAGTTATCCATTACCGCAAGTATTCAGAGAACAGAAACCGTACATTTCATGGTATTCATTGTTTGTCAAAATGTTATCACAGTACGGAAGTACATGTACAACTGCACATGATAAAAATACTAGTGGATTGTGATTGGAAATCAAAACATTATTCCAAGTGAACAAAGATAAAAGATGCTACTACATCACTCACATTATAAGTATTGTAGTTTCCAAAGAAAAATTGCATATTACATGTAGTATACATAATTCTTAACGGTTGCTACATTTATGACAGCATGCCATATTCTAATAATGGCAAGTGAATATTTTGCGCAAGACAACTTTCAAACAGTATAAGGATCATACTATTTCAAAATAACAAGTGGGCAAGATGAAGAATTTCAAAGGGAATATTGCAAATACATTCAAATAATGGCAAGTCAGCAATTATATTTTGCACTAAACAAATTGATGAGCAGTAGAAACATGTAGGCAAATATCACATTATTTACATACCAGTAGTATAAATAAGTATTTTATAAGCAAAACTCAGTATAAATTAGTGCCAATATTAAAGTTGCAAAGTCAGCTTCCAAGTCAACACTATATAAATGTCAAAGAATAACCAAAAATATGACAATTTCAATGCACAAGCAGTGCTTATCAAGACATTATCCCAGTATGAAAATATTGTGGCATACATTGCAAATGTAGGTCCAAAATGAATACACTGTAAATTGTGATAAAAAGGGGCCTTGTGAACCAATGCATTTTTCATAAACAATTACATATTGCAATTGCACAATGTACATGCAACTTCGAGCATTAGGAATTCAAGTATTTTTTATAACTGTAGAAACAAACCATTTGCAGTCCTGACTCAGAATCGAACCCAGAATAAATCTTGGGTCTTTTGATTCCAAATGAAATTGAAATATTTCATGTTATCATATTTCATATTGATATGAAGAAAACCCAATCAAAATGATTTTACCTACAGAATATTGTAAATTTCTGTTTTGTATCAGATGAATAATCAATTAGACAATAAGATGGGAAATTGTTTACACAACAGACATACGTGCACATGTGTATTCAATGGAATAATGAATAAAAAATAATAAAAATACTGGCACGCCTGTCAACTTAGTACTCGTCTATTGTCTATCGTCATATATTGTCTCTGACTGTAGTTCAATGTTACCAATACTTCACTTTGGTGTGGTAGTCCTCAAAACAATCGAGCACGCAAAATGGTAGCTGGCACGTCTTACAGAAATACCGCGTCTGTGATCGCTTCCCCTTCTTAATTGGCACACACAATGCAGTTTGGCTTGTACTTTGGAGACGGATTCAAGGTGATGAAGTGTCTACCTTCAAGTCGCACAGCAGTCCTTTCGTCCCGGTTGAGCTCACGCAGCACTCTCGGTCTTCCCGCTTTTGCTTTTGCTTTCTGGTAGCCATCAACAAGTCCACATATAACTTGCTGCCTGAACCGCCGCACTGAGTCCTTGCAACGATTTCCATGACTAATCCTGGAAGCTATGTGGCCATTCACTAATGCCACTTCCATCAAGAAGTGGTAGATTACGCGATACCACTTCATGTGCCGATGTGGGTATCTGTAGTATGACATGCGTTGATCTAACAGGTCAACACCACCCATGTGTTGGTTGTATTGCTCCACCACCTTTGGCTTCACAATTGTTCGGCGACCATTCTCAGATCCTCGATGTCGTATTTCCTTCTGAACTGTGGAGTTGTTGTGTATGGTTGACAGCACACTGACACGCTTTGTGTCATGCCATGACACCCCAAGCATCCGACCTTTCTTGAAGAACGCTGGCTGATCCCCCTTTCGCGACTGAACTGAAGCTGCCTTCATTTCATTCGGGATACCTCTGCGGCTCAAACGAACAGTTCCGCATGCACCAAGCTTGTTGTCAGCTAAGAAGTCATAGAGCTCAGGAGAGGAGTAGTAATTGTCCATATACACATGGCGGCCACTACCATAGTACGGGCGAGTCAAGTTTTTCACGATGGCTGATGTCACACCCCCTGGAGCAGCCGTCCTCTCTGCATCCCGTCCAGTGTAGACATTACAGTCGAGGCATAGTCCAGATTTGGCGTCAGCTAGAACCCAAAACTTCACACCCCACTTAGTCGGTTTCAGTGGCATGTATTGCTTGAAGTGAAGCCTGCCTTTGAAGGGAGCGAGGCTTTCATCGATGGAGAGGGAGAGTCCTGGCTGGATAGATGCTTGGTATGTAGGCTGAACTAAATCCATGATAGGCTTTATCTTGTAGAGAACATCATGACCTTGCTGCCCCCTCGGAATGCGTTCATCGTTGTCTGCAAAATGTAGCATCGAGTTCAGCAATTCAAACCTGCACAGAACAAAGTAAAAGAGAGAGAAAAAATTAGAAACAGTGCTTTCACATAACGAAGGTAACATAACAGAAATACAATGGGGTACACTATTGATGAACCACAAAAACAAGTCTAAACATTTTGTTTTACATTTGAATTAGGGTTCTTCATAGAAAAAAAAAAAATAATAAAATAAAATTGGAATAAAAAAGTAATTGAAAATTAAATCGGCTTTCATATTCACTCAATTTTGTTTTCAAAAATGGAAATATCACCGCCCTAAACGTACCTGTCTTACATCGTTTCATGTAGATCTTCAAATTGCTCTTTTATATTCCATTTCATTGTTCATCCTTCATAAAAGTAATTTATGATGATGCTGTTGATAATAGTAATACTAATTACGATTACTACATTGTAAAATACGAAACTTAGCCATGTACATGTAGCTGATGTATTTGATGCAGCACTATGTTTTTTATCATAATACAGCACTATGTTTTTTATCATAGTGGACGTGACTAGCAAAGAATATTGTCTGTATAAATAATTATATTTTCCCACCTGTTTCGACTCATGACCGTTCCAAAACCAGGTGTGGCAAGGATCCACATCTCCTCCCAGTACATCGACAACGCCGGTTTGGTTACTAGCCCCATGGCCATCTGCAGTCCCGTAAACCCCTTCAGTTCTTCAGCCGTCGTATCGCTCCATTTGTTGAGCCGTGAGTGCTCCTGTAGAACTCCAAGTCTCTCGATAGTTTGTCGGGCATAGCGATTGGTTTCATTCGCCATTAGATCAAACACCTCTTCAGGAAAAAACTGATAGAAATAGTCTAGTGGCTTTGTGTTCTGGTTGACATCAAAGAGGAGTTTTGGTCGTCCACCATTCTCACTAAAATCGTCTAACCAGTCAGCTTCCCATTCAACACCATCCTCAAGTCTTACCCACTCCTCGGGCTCATCATCGTGAACTGAAGCCATCGAAACATCATCTCCTTCCTCTTCAAACTCGCTGTCCGAATCATGATTGATGTCCACGCCGCCATCATGTTCTGTGTGATCACGTAAAAGAGTACGCGTGGGACTAGGGTCATCTTCTTCAGAGTCGGTTTCACTGTCCTCTGAATCCGAGTCGGCTGTTGGAACAGAGTCAAACACCATTTCCCGCA
Source organism: Arbacia lixula (assembly GCA_963669155.1). Lineage (NCBI taxonomy): Eukaryota > Metazoa > Echinodermata > Echinoidea > Arbacioida > Arbaciidae > Arbacia > Arbacia lixula. The sequence goes on from OZ022593.1 coordinate 1,957,887, forward strand.
CCTCATCAGCAGTGAAGAACTGTGGTCTCCGCCTAGCAGTAGGCGCCATTCTCGCTCATCGGAATATTTCCCAAAGCAGTTCAAAAAACTCAATTTTTCTCGACAAATCTCTATGTAAACAACGTGGGCGAAAGCCGTAAAAGGAAAGGTGGATATGTATACAATGCAATGCACGCGTCGCTTTTGTATGCGTGTGCGCACAATACAATTAAATGCGTTCCGTATGCATTGTGTGCGGATTGTGACTTGAGTCGAACTTGGCAGCCCGCTGTAAGTGCCGCAAGTCGAACGAAGCGAGCTAAGAGTTAAGAATTATTGTTGTTATAGGAAAATCAGAAAAAAAAATACTCATGTAGAAAATGCAACATTTATCAGGGAAGAACAATCGTGTATTGTGAATGAGAACAAAAGAGTAGTTTGACAAGTTTCTTGATGAATGAAGAAACATTAGAAGAGATTATCATTCTACCAAAGAATAGAGGTACTAGTGCTGATGATTTTAAACAATGTCTCTAATATTTCAGGTAATGATTTAACTTTCTTAGCCAGTGCTCATGCACAGCCTAAAGCCGAATTATTTTGGCCTTCCTCGCCACCGAACTGTGCGTGCCTCCGCCATTGATGAACAAAGGGTTGATATTGTTCATATTTAGTTGCGTGCTCACCAGTGCGAGCATCGCTATTTTGAGTCTATTGGATATTTTGGCATTTGCATTGCACCTATGAAAAACTTTGTATCATTCGCTATTGACGCAACTGTTGCTGTGTTTTCTATGTGACATTGGGCTGGCCTGGTACACTGCGTGTACAACATGTCGTCCCTCCGGGTAGTGCATACATTCACCCTATTTTGCACGATTGATTAGACCAGTCCGTGGCCTGCACGCTTGAGTTCACACTCACGGTCACAATCTGCATGCACTATGTGGTGGCTTGTTCACACTCACGGTCACAATCTGCATGCACTATGCGGTGGCTTGTTCACATTAAAAAAATGCAAAGATTTACAGAAAATTCTGTGATACCTGTATGTGGGTTTAATATATTTGATCTTCCTATCTTTGTTTGCTTGTACTCAAATAAACTTGCAAGGATACATGTACATGTATTGTACATATATTATTTTATTGTACTTTAATTCTGTATGTGCGTTGTTTTGTAATATGTTTGGCCTGTTTTGTTTCCCTTAACTCGCATTATTCAATATTGTACAATCCCTCCCACTCATGCTAAGTTTGGAGGAATTCAATGATTCGTCTGTTTTTTGTGTGTTTCTAAGTTTATTCATGAATGTAGATAGTGACAGAAAGAGAGTCATAGCAAAAGATTAAGAGATTAAGAGAGACAGCAAAATAAAAGTTCAAGTTCATTTATTTCACTACCAAGATAAAAATATAAACTTAGTCATAACTTATGTAAGACAAGGGAGGAAACCTTTACGTGTGAAATATGCATGAGTGGGAACAGCAAGAAAGGAAGGAGCCATGCAAGTGAGCTGATCCATATCAAAATTAAGAGTAGATTATGGTTACAGACACAACTTTACAGGAAGAAATTAACGAACACTGGCATACAGAAAAACGCAACTTACAGAACAGCAACAATGACTAGAGACAAGGATAGACATCCATCCATCCATCCATCCACATACATACATACATACATACATACATACATACATACATACACACATACATACACACATACATACACACACATTTTGTTATGTATTGCTGAGATAAACACGTGGATGACTTCAAATTTCCTCAAACTAAATGTTTCTAATACTGAATTCACTATACTATGTCGAAAAAACCAATTCAATGAAAATCTATCCAACATAAAACTCAATGTATGTGATAATGAAATTGCACTATCCTCTAAAGTTAAGAATCTTGGCATATGTATTGACTCGTACTTTACACTCTCATCTCATGTCAGTAATACTGTACATACCTGTAATTTCCATCTTAAGAATCTGTGGCGCATTAGAAGATTTATCAATGAAAAAACTTGCCATCATGCAGTTAGGGCACTTGTACTTTCTCGACTTGACTATTGTAACAGTCTCTTTTCAGTTCTTTGTGTTAAAGATCAGAAAAAACTTCAGAGTGTTCAGAATCGTGCCGCACGTTTAGTGTTTTCAGTTGGTTGCAATATACACACGTCTACTTTGATTAGGGAACTCCATTGGCTCCCTTTTTCTCAACGTGTCAAGTTCAAACTTTGTCTGTACATTTATAAATTGATTAACAGTACTGGTCCTTCATATCTTGTAAACACAATTGCTCATTACACACCTGCTCGTAATCTACGTTCCCTAAAATGATACCACCAAACTTGTTATTCCGAGAACAAACCTCTCCATAGCAGGAAAACGTTTTAGTATAGCTGGATCTAGAGTTTGGAATACACTCCCCTCTTCCATCCGAACAACACCGACCATATCATCTTTCAAACGACAACTCAAGTCATATCTTTTTCCAAATATCTAGTTTTATATTTTCATTTATTTAATGTGTATTTGTTTTTATAATTTTTGCTATCACTATTTGGTTTGACTTGGCTAACCCATCTGGGGCCTGGTGGCCTCAAGTGCTATACTAGAGCTTCTGTGAATAATGTGCTGACCGGGCTTGTCCCTTAAATTGTTGGTGAACGAAGCAGCAAGCAAGAGGCCACCAGGCCTCATCTGGCACAGTTGAGAACTCCAATGGTTGATGTAATTTAATGTATATATTTATATTTTATATCTGATTGTAAGCGCTGTAATACTTTTTGTCTCGCCCACCGGAGGTGAAGGCGAGACTAAGGGATCCAAATGGCGTCCGTCCGTCGTCCGTCCGTCGTCCGTCCATCCGTCGTCCGTCGTCCGTCGTCCGTCGTCCGTCGTCCGTCGTCCGTCGTCCGTCGTCCGTCACAAATGTTAAAGTTTACCTGCAAGACTCTCTTATGATCCATAACTTCACATGGGTTGCTTGGATTACAACCTAACTTGGGTCATAGATGCACTGGGGGTACCTTCATGTTATGGTGCTGTTGGAGGTCACAGGATAAGGTCAAAGGTCATTTGAGGTCATACGTTAAAGTTTACCTGCAAGACTCTCTTTTGACAAATAACTTCACATAGGTTGCTTGGATTTCAACCTAATTTGGGTCATAGATGCACTGGGGGTACCTTCATGTTATGGTACCGTTGGAGGTCACAGGATAAGGTCAAAGGTCATTTGAGGTCATACGTTAAAGTTTACCTGCAAGACTCTCTTTTGACAAATAACTTCACATGGGTTGCTTGGATTACAACCTAACTTGGGTCATAGATGCACTGGGGGTACCTTCATGTTATGGTGGCGTTGGAGGTCACAGGATAAGGTCAAAGGTCATTTGAGGTCATATGTTAAAGTTTACCTGCAAGACTCTCTTTTGACAAATAACTTCACATGGGTTGCTTGGATTACAACCTAACTTGGGTCATAGATGCACTGGGGGTACCTACATGTTATGGTACCGTTGGAGGTCACAGGATAAGGTCAAAGGTCATTTGAGGTCATACGTTAAAGTTTACTTGCAAGACTCTCTTATCACACATAACTCATTACATGTTGCTACAATGGCAATCAAACTTGGATGATGGATGCACTGGGGGCACCTGCATGTTATTGTGCTGTAAGAGGTCACATGATAAGGTCAAAGGTCATTTGAGGTCATACATTAAAATTTACTTGCAAGATTCTTGGTGAAGGCTTCCTTACTTGTGCACAGAATTGTGTGAGCATGTGTGAGCATTACTGATGTAGATTTAGGCAAACATTACTCATGCACATTTATGCAAATTTATTCAAAGTCACTATTTTGCACCTGATTTTGATGTTGTCTGTTTAAATTTTATTATTTGTTTGTTTCAGTTTTCTTTTGCGTAGCAACGGAGATCGCGATATTTCTGGTTATTTTCGCAAGTGGGCGAGACACAATATTGCTAATGCCTTGTTGTGTATAGCACAGATAAATAACAATTATTATTATTATTATTATTATTACACACATACACACATACATACACACATACATACATACATACATACACACACATACATACACAAACAGAGAGGAGAGGCAAAAGAGGGAGAGAGATATTTTTTTACTTCCTTATTTGCATTGAATCCTTCTTTCATATTTATATAGAAAGCCAATGAATGGAATCAGTAAGTTCAATTCCTGGTCACAGCGTTCTGCTTTCATAAGGTGTGAATAGATTTGGTTACGTGCCTGGATCTGGATGTGCTCAGTCAATTGAAATGACAATAACCAATGAGCGCCGTTTCTTTCCCGCCATGCAAATACCCCATACAGGGAGGGGCTTTGTTTTGAAAAAATCTGTCCAAATTGTGACTGCTCATGTTGGAGGACGAGGAGGAAATAAATTGATAAAGAGCTGAAACAACTTACAGCTGAAGTGTTATTTTGTGTTCTTATTGCATCAATGTTGAAAGCACCTTGGAAAACAATTTGTGTTTTTTTGCTTTGTGTACAGTTGGAAAGTGCTTGGATGATGACATTTCCCAGTGCAGCAAGCATTGCAGTGATGGTCTTGTCACTGACTCTAACGGGTGCCCACTCTGTAGATGCAGACAGCCAGGTATTGGTAGTCAGAACAAAGTGACAACTTCCATCTTTATGTTTAGTAATTTTGTATCAACTTTTTCGATAAAAATCATTAGGAAAGAAGGCTCATCTTTTTCTTCACAGATAGGTACATGGACAATTATACTAGGTGTTCAAAAAAACTTTTGTCACTTTTGAAAAATAATTTGAAATCAGTTTCAACTCAAATCATCCTGAATTGACACATCTTAAAGTCAAGGGATGTCATTTTTTTTTTAGAAACAAGTTTTGTAACATTTCAGCTATTATCTTGTAATAATCCTTGAAATATAGTCATTGAGATTGTCACTTTTGGACAAATTTGGATCTAAAAATTTTGTGTGTATGTGATAATTGATTCAGAACACAACATTGCTCATCACACATGCCAACCCACAACTTTTTTTTTTTCTGCCAGAAGCATCATGCAGTATTAACAACACTGTGATCGCAGTTGCTAGTGGATTAACAGGTGTGATACAGAATGGTCATTGTTGTGTTCTGAATTGATTATCTCATACACACACATTTTGAAGTCTTTATTTGTCCAAAAGTGAACATCTCATTAAATATTTCAATGAAGGATCATTACAAAAAAAATAATAAATTTCACAAGACCTGTCTCTAAAGATTTTACACCCCTTGACTTTATGATGTGTTAATTTCAGCTTGATTTGAGTTGAAACTGATTTTTCAACAGTTCAAAAGTGTCCACAGTTTTTTTTAACACCTAGTATAAGGGTGTGGTAGGTGGTGTGACACACTGCACAATATTGTAGTGGTTGCCATGAGTTGTGGCCTAATTTGAATTATTGAAAATCTATTTGCAACTTTGGCCTACAGTAGGTGCAGGGAAGTGTTATAGGAAGGAGTAGAAACTCGAACATAATACATTCAAACATCTGTATGGGTCCTAAAGCAAGCTCATGAATGTCAAAAGAATTCCATAATTATGACAATGCTTTGATGTTCCATGTGCCGAGCCGACATTTAGCTGATGTCAACTTGAAAAGAAATTTCTTTAATTTCCCATTTGTCTGTAGACGTTTTGTTTTTGACAAATTCGTTTGCAAACTACAAGGAAGTTAACGGCAGATAGTGACAGTTCCTAATACTATGCTTTTGTTTCGAAAAGCACTGAGGATTCATTAAAAATCGGACATACAGTGTATAAGCTATTTGTATTAATTACAAAATTGACCAATTTCTTCACTTTCCGACAACTTGTGCATTTGGGAGATTCAACCACCCTCAAAATGATGTATTAAGCTGTGTGTTATCATTAACGGCGTTTGTGTGTGTTTGCGTGAAACAGAGATATTTTACTTGAAAAACTTGTTTATTTGTGTTTGCTGATACCTGTTGTGCTCATGGAAGTATTAATGTCATTAACAGAACGGGACAAGCGAAATGAGACAGTACATTTCTTTTGTTCTCTCTGAGAAACTGTTGCCACACAAACATGTTCATAATTGTTCAAACACGTGAACAGCACCTGTTGAGAACACCATAACTTTTCAGCGGCTTGGCACATGGGTTCAAAGAAAGAAAGTTGCTTCATATCCTTCCATAACACATCCCTGGTAGGTGTATGATTTTGATTACTTTTGACTTTGAATATCAGCTGATGAATTAGAAAAAACAAACATTTCTTCCCTTAACATGGGGTTAATTCCTTAAGTTTTGGGTTCAGATAGTGACAATTTGGAGAGCTGGACAGAGAGAAAGTCAGCAAGAAAGTCAGAGAGAGGGAAAGTAAAATGGGGAAGATCAAGAGAAGGAAAAGAGAAAAGTGGAGAAGGTAGGGGGAAATGTGTCTGATATACAGCATTCATAGCTCTATGCATGTTGTATGTTACAATTTCTTTGTATTCTTATAATAACTGTGGGTATATCTTCCTGCCAGAAAATATTCTTTTTAGGATCCTTCATACATGTTTATGTTTTTGCTTATTATCACTCATGCAAATCTCATACAGCAAGTTTTCTCTCAAACTAATTTGAACAAATATGTTTTCAGGGTTCTAGAGGTCGTTGACACTGATTTTCAACGTTTGCATTGATGATGATCTTAACTTTGTAAAATTCATAATAGCATCCATTTTGATTTATCCTGTTAATCGCAGCAACACACTTTCCAATCAGAAGCTTTGTCCATTCCGAGCTTCTTGGGCTGCAGTTGACCACAGGCTGTCCGGAGGTTATTTGCCACCTACACTGTCACCATGGTTACCAGATGGATGCCAAGGGGTGTGGTCTATGTGAATGCATCTCTGGTAAGTGTATTCAGTGAGGATTTTATTGTTTGAGAAGTGACCGAAGAGCTGTAATTTGTTCTGGAATGTTGAGAATACCTTGTTGGTGACAGAACAGCTTGGGGTATTATGGGAATGTTTGTTGAGTTGGTTCAAGTGTGATTCGAAAGAGTGTCACCCGGTCTGTGTCATTGTATTGTGATGCATTATAAAAGGAAGGAAAGCAGACAGCAGTACTGAATACTTCCATTTCTCTCTTTTCTCTCTTATTCTGTGTCTCTGCATGTCTATTTTTTTTCTGTATCTTATTGTTCATGTACCATTACACTCCTTTTCTCTCTCTTTTCTGTACTCGCTCTCTCTTCACGTGGGTTACCTATATGTCCCTCTCTGTGTCTCATCACATACTCTTTTATCTCTTTTTTTCTCCACCTATTCTCTTTCTTTGTCTTCTTGTTCTTTTTTGTCTTTAATCAATTCTTCATTCCTCTGCCCTCTTTCTCTCACACTCACACTCATAACTCCTATTCATCTCTTTAAGTTCTCACCCCTTTTTCTCCATCAGTCCTTTTTGGAAAATGCAGAATTAAATTTCTGCTATTACAGAGGTACTGTGAAACCTGCGGGAATGTAAAGAACAACCTTCTGCCTGTAATGACCCTCGATGATTGTGACTAATACCCCTTTCAGTAACTCATGATTTTTTGGTCTGCACCAGGCCCGCGCTAAAATAGTCCGCATCAAGCGATAAGAATTGCTTTCAGTAACTATAGCAGAGCTGCGCCAAGCGATATAAATTACTTTCAGTAACTATAGCCGAGCCGCCCTTTTTTGCGATCACCCATTCCAAACCTCGGGCACGTATGAAGGGCAAAGTGTCATGGTAACTCATTGTTTTGTCGCTCACTTCTCTTTCTCTTCTTTGACCGTGCGAGGAATTTTGGCTGGGGCCTGGTGCTGCTATCGTTCATAAACTCTTTGGTCGGCGCCTGGTGCGGGCCTGGCACGGTCTGGTGCTGATAAAAGCAGCACCAAAATAGCCTGGGCCTTGCGCAGACTATTTTGGCCCGCGCCATTCATAAACTCAAAATAGCCCGGGCCAGTGGGTTACTGAAAGGGATATATAAGCTGAGTCATTTTGCGTATAGAATTGTGTTATCATTTAAAGAACATTAAAGAACATACATGAAAGATACAAGATACAAGATACAAGATATTTTATTCAGTCCAAAATCATGGAAATTTGCTTTCCACCAGCAGAATAACACAACAATATATAGCAATACTATAGACACATTTAAACAATAAACAATAGAATAGAAGTAGAAAATAGAATAGAATAGAATAGAAGTTAGAAAAACATATCAAAACATGGTTGTAATTCGTCTGTGTAAATGTAAATTATGTGCTATATGTGACATAATAATTAAAGACTGAAAGTTCATCTGCGGAATTGGGTTCATATTATTAGTTTCCTTCTCGTTCTACTCCTGATGCAATAAGATTATATATTATATTTACTTTGTTTATTCGTCAACTTTGATACATTGTCATATAAGATAGAAACAAATGAAGATATTTAATTCAGTGCAAAATGATACAGATTTGCTTTTCACCAGCACAGTAACATTACGATTCAATCCGAATATATCAATAATTCAGGCACATATAAACAATGAGTTGTGAAAAACAAATTTGAACATGACTAGAATTCACCTGTGTGGTTAAAGGTGACATAGGTTGGCTGCATTGTCATTTACTTTGATTATTTGTCAATTTTAGTACAAAGTTCTTAACATTTTTGCTGAATTCTTGTCACTAAGTATGCATAGGGATTTAACAGTACATTGTAAAACACATTCAACTCATCTCAAATGAAATACTTTAATCTTTGATTGGTGCTCCTTTTGGTATACATGCAATAAACAATAAGTACAGAACATTAACTAGCCTACATATACATCAACAGTTTAGCAAGTAATTATGTCAGTTTTAAGCAAATTTATACAATTGCATATAGGCAGACATCATAACATGCTAATACTTAACCATCTAGTTTCTTATATACAATATGTAATAGGTAAAATAGATGACAAATGTTATCAAAACCTTTGTTTATTATTATATGCTCTGAACCATGACAATATTTAAATTGTCATAAGACACACAGTTCTGAGGACTATAAACACGACATGTTGGAAGAGCATGCAGTGATTTCTGAAGGACAAGATCACGTTATTGCCCAAAGAGCAGCACATATGTGTTTGAACAACATTTTAGCACTACCCAAACATTCCTGAGTGATGTTTATGCCTTTGCAGCACTAAAACATGTATGCAATGTTTATAGAACAAAATACAATTTAGTTACTTTGACAACATAAAATCCCCACTGTCTTCCAGTGGAGTGATTAGCTCATCCATCCACTGTAGGCTACTATACCCCTGTCTCTAATTGGAATTAGACACCAAGGACATTCATGCCGAGTCTTAACTACCTACACCTAATCTAACTTGATCTTTTTTCTGCCTCTGATGCCCGTGAGAGCAAGCATATAAGCAGGTTAAAAAAATAAACAAATAAATATCACAAAGTTAAATACAAATGTTAAGCCCAACAATGATACTAAAATATGAATAAGAAAGAAAGAAAAGAATAGCTCAAAACTGAGGAGAGAAATCATTAGAAATGAGAAGACTGATGGAAGGGAAATAGCTTCATGGATATATATATACATGTTCATGTACCAGGGCAATTAAGACAGATATATGCACATCATGATACAATCACTGAACTGCCTTTCTGATGAAAGGCAGTTACCATTTCATATCGTACTTAACAAACTGAAAGTCAGCTTACTCATGCTAAAATATCTTACATTTCTACACTGTACTTTACCTGACACTTGAGCCACAATCAATCAAGTTGGGTAGTATTCACAAGTTCCATGGAAAGTTCTTTCCTTATAAACCGTACTGTAGTCTTTGAAAATATGATAGTTGCTGCTATTGTAGACATACTCCACTGTAGTTAGGTGGTATGTGTGTGGACACGCTGTTTATCTTTTTCAAAAGCACAAGCAGATGACTACAACTCCCATATTGCATTGTTACATTACCAAATAGCTCCAACTATGCATGCTTGCTCAATTTATAAAGCCAGTTAGTTAGATTTTCTTAATGGTATTCATGTCCTCAAAAGCTTGTAGCTTGTACAACATACATTTACTACACTTTCAGAGTGAAAGAAGAAAATATGAGCAACTACAACATTTCCTGAATTCCTGATCGCTTCGTTCACATTAGCGTTAGCACTGGGGTCATTGTGATACTTAATCAATGAGTGCATGGGACTCTCATTCGAAAGTTAAATTCTAAAGATTATTTGTCGGGTGGACGCCCATCACAGTTTAAGGGGTATGCTCTATCATACAGTGTCACCTGCGTTCAACCGCACAGCTGATCGCGAGCATATGAGCTCATTTGATCGAGAACGCAATAAATTGCAATAAATTGTGTTCACCTTGGCAGAGACGGCACGTTACAAGAGCGCGCGATCGCGCTATTTTACGCGCACTTGATTGAGCTCATATGCGTCGCATCTGTAAGCTTTCATCGATGGCCATAGGCCCGGTTTGTACTTACAAATGCAAACAAGTCCCACGATGATGAACAAAATTACTATGAATGCTATGAGTGATCCAACAAGTATGGTTCTCGCTTTGTCCATCTCCGTCGTGGCTTCCTCCGTCATGGCCGTGTTGTTTGATGTCTTGTTCTGAACCCTGTCTTCCATGTCGTTACCTGATGACACATTCACAGCATGGGAATTCATGCTGTAGACTTGGCATTGTCCTGTCTCAGTTTCTTTAGTGCTTCCAGCTAGTTGCACGTTATACCACACCAAAGGTGGGGTCTTCCCGATCTCTCCGTCCATCTCTAGGACCAAGGAGAAGGGATTGTAATCCAGGAACTGTAATTCCTTTACTGTGTTACGGTAAGCCACTACTCTGGAGCCATTTTGTGTGAGTTCCCCAACAGTTAAACTGTGTTGCCAGTGTGTTGTGTCTGCTGGCGAATATGGCTTACCTGTGTTCACGTTGAGCAAGGTGACTCCCAGGGGCATGGTGCCCCTTTGTGTCCCATTGACCATTATTATGAATTCCGCATAGGCACTGTCTCCCTCTTGCAATACACCGCCTGGCAGTGTACATGATTGTATACAGGGTGCCGTCCAGTTACTCTTTCTGCAGTATGGGAAATAATCCAAGGATGACACTTGACATTCGAGCAGAACAACGAAGAACACTACACAAAGCATTGTCCTTGTATTTGTTGCTTTTCACAGTATGAATCAGAGATAAAGAAATGCGATGTCAACCGAGGCAAATAGAAATGTACTGCATTCACCGGCAACATGCGTTCAGAGAGAAAAGCTAGACTTCTCCATGTGCGACTCATAAATGGGTAACAAGTATTATGCTTTTCATGCTTACCAATTTTACAATAGGTTTCCTACTATTAGAAAAAAAGCTTTCAAATTATTCAAAAGGCCTCTCCATTTTTTTTTATTTAACTGGATGACAGAGCGTACAATATATTTGCTCGATAAATATGACGTCTCTGAACCGGCCACACAATATGGCTGCTTTGTTAAATTCACACGTGATGTCACATCCGATGAGCCATTTCAGTGACCTGTTCATGCACTTCAAGCGTGTATGTAACAATGGGTTGCATGATATTAGCATGTATATTTTTATGCCTCCGCCACGAAGTGGCTGGAGGCATTATGTTTTCGGGTTGTCCGTCCGTCCGTCCGTACGTCCGTCCTGAATCCGTTTAGGCAATATCTTGAGAACCGTTAACCAGATTGGCTTCAAACCTGGTACATGTGTGTATTGCATAAAACCAATGAAGTGTGTAAAATAGGGGTCAGTTCTGATTGAGGTCAAAGGTCAAATGTCAATGAACTTTGTGAAAAATTGCCCCAAATTGACCTTTTTCACAATAAGGCCAAATCCAAGAATCCAATTCTCATGAAACATGGTACAAAGATGGATCACTACTTGGAAATAGACTGGTGACATTTTTGATAAATTTCCTGAAAGTTCAGAGGTGAAAGGTCAATGAACTTTGGCAAAATTGGCTAAAAACTGCCCCAAGCTTTATATTTTTCACAATAAATCCAAATCCAAGCATGCAATTCTCATGAAACATGCTACAAAGATAGATCACTACTTTGGACTAGACTGCTGACATTTGTGATAAAATTCCTGAAAGTTCAGAGGTGAAAGGTCAATGAACTTTGCCAAAATTGGCTAAAAACTGCCCATAAACTTCACATTTTTCACCATAAAACTAAATCCAAAAATGAAATTCTCATGAAACATGGTACTAAGATGGATCACTTCTTGGGAATAGACTGGTGACATTTTTGGTGAAATTCCTGGAAGGCCAGAGGTCAAAGATCAATGAACTTTGCAACAATTTTCTAAAAATTGGCCCCAAATTTATATTTTTCACAATAGACCCAAATTCAATGGTGCAATTCTAATTAAACATGGTACAGAGATGTATCACTTCATGGAGGTAGATTGATGGAAGTTTGGGTATAATTCCTGAAAGGTCAAAGGTCAATGAACTTTGCCAAAAATAGCTAAAAAATTGCCCCCAAAGTAATATTTTTCAAAATAAATCAAGATCCAATTGTGCAATACAAAGCAAACATGGTATAAAGATGGATCACTACTTGGGGGTCGACTGATGATATTTTTGGTGAAAATTCTCAAAGGTCAGAGGTCAAAGGTCAATGAACTCTGCCAAAATTGGCTAAAAATTGAGCCAAATTTAACATTTTTCACATTGAATGCAAAACCAATGGTTCAATTTTAACCAAACATGGTACAGAGATGTATCACTTCATGGAGGTACATGAGTGAAAGTGTGGGTAAAATTTCTGAAAGGTCAAAGGTCAATGAACTTTACCCCAGAATTGGCTGATTTTAAACAAACTTGATACAAGGATGGCTTTAGATGGACTGATTAGATTGGAAGTCAAAGGTCAATGAATATTGCAAACTTGGCCAAACATGGAAAAACAGAATATGATATTTTCATTTCACATAGGAATTAAATGGTTCATTGCCCACCAAGCAGGTTTTCTGAGAATAAATCTAAATAGAGCTAGCAAAGAGGCGGAGGCATATTTATCGACTGCGCGGCAGTCGAATTGCTCTAGTTTTTTAATTGCATGCACACATCATGCACCCTAAGAAAAACAGCATCATGATATATTGTGCACCTCCTTTCCTTCCAGCCAGTTTTGCCATCTACATTTACATGTATGTTCATGCTAACATGTATTTAGATGAAGAAGAGTATAAGGGTTTTGTATCTCACCCAAACTCATCAAAATGGTGATAATTCAAGAGATTTTGAATAGATACTCACCTAATTTCCATTGCTTTCCGTCTTTGATAGGTGGCGTCGAGCTCTAACATGAGATTTTCTTAATGTTTCCTGCCTATACTCAAACACTTCTATAAATTATGTGATTTGTTTTGTTTGTTGTGCCTCAATGTTGATCTCAAAGAAAGTGATTATAGAAGATATTGCTGCAGGTCACTTTTGCCTTTATTGTGCTATTCATGCCAATATCATGGTCATATCATGATAACACCCAGATTAAGGGCATGCTGTATTTTCCAACAGGAATGTTGTAGTGCGATTCAGTAAGTTGCGAGAGGAACTGTCCCTATGGCTTTGTTAGGGAGTGTGGTGAAAATGGTTTGAAATTGTCAAAATCCTAGTGAGAATTTGTAATTTCAGCTTATTTGTCAGTTTTGATGCAAGACTAGCTTCTGGCAATTTAAGTGACTTATTTGCAAGTCTGGAGTGAAAACTAGCTCTATAGCCAGACTTTCTCCTGTCCCAGAATCTACCAATAGAGGGATAATCTTACTTGCATGCTTACTGTAGTCCCAGACATGTATTTAGATGTGTGTGTTAAATGTACATAACATTGTATGCACTCATAGGTTAATGTGCACATGACAGTGCACTTTCTCTTCACTGTAACCATGGACCTTCAAACTGTACAGTCAACCTTTAGCAGCCTGTGCTGATGAGACTTCAACTGTTTCTATCTTTGCAATCCTTTGCAATATCAACTTTACTTCTAAAGATTTTAAGAAGGCATAGAGTTTTTACGACTTACTTCGACTTAATACGACTTACTGAAGACTTATTTCGACTCACTAAAGATTTACTACGGCTTACTTCGATTTACATCAACTTTGTTTGGATATCGAGTCAACGCCATTCTGTAAAGAATTCGAAATCCAAGAGGATAAGCCTAGCGACAGTGAATAAAGATAGAAACAATATTCTCAACGAGATGTCTCATTGACTCATTGCTGTGACAGGGAGTTACATAATTGTTTGCACATTTTACATGCGTATGCATGCATACCCATTGTCAGAATTTCAATTTTTCACTGAGTTTCTGTTTCTGATACTACATTAAGATCCTGTTTTTTTTAGTCATACATGTATTCATGCAATAACAAGGTCATGCGCATGAGTCAAAGTTGAAAGTCTGCGTGTGCGCCTATGCGTTTTTATGTGCAAATATTGTATAAAACATGACTATCTGTACTTGGCCCTAACTCCTTGGAATGGATGGTGATCCCCAATTGTTATGTACTATTCTGAAAGAGGATGATATGCACATGTAGATGTGATTTCATGTCTCATTTAGCCCTTTAGATCGTGATATCATCATATTACCATATGAATCAAAAATGTGAATTTCTATCTGTGACGTCAAGAACTTTTTTTCCCCGAGCTGTATAATGATTTCTCGAGTTGTACCTCGCTCATATTTTCTTCTTTCACTCTGAAAGTGTAGTACATGTATGTTGTACAAGCTCCAAGCTTTCTTTAGTGTAACCTTGATCCTTTTATTTATTTAGATGGCGGGATCGCCTTTATTATGCCTTTATTAAAATAATATAGGTTCTCATCAAGAAAACATTTAAGAATAGACAATAATACAGTTTTTCATCAATTATCATCATGATTATTTACCACCTGACCTGTCACCATGGTTACCTGATGGATGCCAAGGGGTGTGGTCTATGTGAGTGCATCTCTGGTTAGTGAATTCGGTGAGGAATTGTGTTTTTAGGAGGGACTGAAGAGCTGTAATTTGTTCTGGAGTGTTGAGAATACCTCATTGGTGACAGAACAGCTTGGTGTATGTGGGAATATTTGTTGAATCAGAGAGGTGTAGGGAATTAATGGAGTCAGCACGAGGTGTAATTTATTCCTACAGCAGTCATTGATATCACAATTTAATATTTGAAGCGTTTGGCTTTTGATGGAGGGAGATCCACCGCCAAACAAGCATGACAAATGTAGGATGCATTTTGTGGAATATATATTCTGTATGCGCAGAAGATTTCAGAACCACTTCATGAACTGAAGTGCATGTGCAGTAGTATTACATCTTATAAAGATATGATTCTGTGAATTTCAGGTTATATTTTTGCATCGTTTTTGTTATAAAAGGAGAATACTGTCGAAAACATGCCAGAGAAATGCCGCCATATCGCATATCAAGCAATCATATTTCCTTAGAAATATCTTGTAAATTGTTTATTGAGTGTTTCATCTTCCATGGAAACAATCTCAATTTTGTGTCCAAAAAAATTACGGACCAAATTCTTTCTACAATTTTTTCAAAATTTCCCTTAGCTTACCCTAAAACTAATTCACAGTGTGTGTAAAAAGATCAGCTACGAGCTCTCAGTGAAGGCTGAATAGTTGACATATTTCTCAAAACAGATTTTCTTTTGTTATTCAGAGGAAGGCACTACCTAATTAAAAATACAACTAATTGTTTAAAACACCTGAATGTCTTGCATTTATATGAGGCGGCATGCAGTCATCATAGATAAAAGGAAGTCTATCCGAGCGCAGTCCATCCATGATAGGTCCATGGTTGAATCACCTACAAAGATTGTCACTCTCATGTTACATATGAGTCCTGATCAAGGGATTCAAAGCAAATCTTAGAACTATGCATTTTTTTTATTCTCTTGTTCTTTCTGTGTCTTGTATTTGCTCATCTGTCTTTCTCTAGATGTACATGGGTAGTTTTTGTTGCCAACGTTTTTAACTTGGTCTGTCTGCCTGTCTCTCTTTTCACAAAATATATCTTTAATGATCTCTTTCTACCATGAATTCTCTCTCTCTCTCTCTCTCTCTCTCTCTCTCTCTCTCACACACACACACACACACTCTCATATGCTACTTTCTTACCATGAATTCTCTCTGTCTCTCTCTCTCTCTCTCTCTCTCTCTCTCTCACACACACACTGTCATATGTTACTTTCTCACCATGAATTCTCTCTCTCTCTCTTTCTCTCTCTCTCTCTCTCTCTCTCTCTCTCTCTCTCTCTCACACACACACACACTCTCATATGCTACTTTCTTACCATGAATTCTCTCTCTCTCTCTCTCTCACACACACACACACTCTCATATGTTACTTTCTCACCATGAATTCTCTCTCTCTCTCTCTCTTTCTCTCTCACACACACACTCTCATATGCTCTCATATGCTCCTCATATATTGATTTCATTTATTACATAGATCAAAGCCTTCACATCAAGTATACAAAAGCAATGGCAATTAAGTACAATTATCAATCAATTGAAAACAAATTTGGACACACACACACACGCACACACACACACACACATACACACACACACACACACACTCTTACAAACACAGTCGCTTCTCAATTATTTCTTTTTGCAATTCAATTCTCTTTCCACTGCTATTTCTCTCTTTTGTTATTCCTTTCCCTGTAGTCTCCTATTGTGTAAATGAAAATTTAAATAATTTTCCTTTGACACTTGAATAAAGAAGAGTTTAGATTTGATTGAAAGTGCTTTTAATGGTAATTTTAGTTTTTATAACAGGTCAGATTAACTTTGTTCAATTTACAAATTTTGATGTGATGGTGTGACTGTTGTATGCTTTTAAGATACATGTTCAGAAGTATTGACAGAATATCTCAAAATCAAAATCAAGTTCAAAATTGTATTCATGTGCAAAATTTATTTTGTTTCATTCGTAAAACAATACTTCAGAAACATTGTAAAACACAAGCTAGTATTGTGCAAGGCAATAGATACAATTTAACCTATACATTACAAAGAGTTTATACAAGTGCTGACAGCCAGAAACAAGATTATTTGGGGCTACCAAGTCTCTGAACATACATGTTTGTACGTGTGCACACTATTGATAAACAAAGGGTGAAGAACGATCGTAACTGTTTGTTCGCGAGCACTGCCATCGCATCCACTGGATATTTTGGGATGTTATTAACTCTTAACCTGCCGCTGTTGCATTTTTGCGACTATGGGGTAACGTGCCGCTGTCACAAATTTGCGACCAAACTGTAATAGAGAAAACCTCGGGCAGAGAGGGGTTTTAGCCCCAGCGAGTTAAGAGTTAAAAACATGCCGCTAGTGCATGCAATGTGTACTGTGGTAGAAAGACTTCCTTCCAAGACAAATATACAAAGTTGAGTAAAGTTTGACTTAAAAGCAGACTTAAAACAAGCTTCGGCTGGTATGTATCTGGGTACTAGGTATACCCGGCTTCCTTTTTTAGTAGGAAACTTGCCGGAACTGAGAATACTTGGTTCTTAAAGCGGATTGATATAACGCAAGATCACAAATAATATTACAAAATGTATAGCTATATACATGTATGCCTGTGACTGAATAAAGAAGACAAAAGACATGAAATAAATCAGAACTTATTTTCTTTTATGTTACATAATAAGGGCTACATACAATCTCATTTAGCTACTTGAAAGTTTTGTTCTGTAATGAAACATAAATCTATTGTACATCATGCAATTTTCTTTTGGCTTAGAAAACTCTCTGCATAGAAAAATTACTGTGTAACTTTGTTTTATAAAGTACGGAACTGTGACGTCATGTGAGCATTATTGTCAAGACAACTGGTTCTAAACAATGCGGGTAGAGCAAGCAGCGGTGATCACAGCGGGGACTGTAATTGGGAATGCCGGACACTAGCCTGCTAGAGTGAGTTTGTTTAGAGCCAATTGTCTTGACATAGTGCTCATATGACGACACCACTGCGGTACTCTATACTGTAGGCTTTGTAACAAATCTTTATGTGCCATGAATGTATTTTTTCACCCTTTATACATTATCAAACAGCATTGATTTGTATAGCACCAACATGGCTACAGGCCTGAGTTTACAAAGTGGGTTGATTTATAATAAGCCACTGCTTCAAAGTGATTGTTAAATGTCAACCTCTCTATTTTTGTACCTCTCACTAATTATCCTGTAAGAAAATATTGATAATGAGTTTATGAAATTATGAGATTTTTTGACATCCATCCATCATAAAAATATAAAGATTAAATCAACTTTTTATGGAATAGATATGAAATAGAAAATATATGGAATAGAGAAGTTGATACCTGGTATTCCATGCAGCAAGAGCTTTAATCTACAAAGTATTTATTAAAAGTAGGGCTGCCCTTTTTCTAGTCAAAATAATAAAGATGTGTAAAAAACACAGAAAATGGAACTGCATATATACATCAGTTTTACAAAAATTTACAGTCATATCAGTTTAGCATTAAACAATGGAACTGCATATATACATCATTTTTACAAAAAAATTACAATATCAGTTTAGCAGTAAGCAATAAGACATTTGTAAATATACATGTATATCAACTAGGCCTGAGTCGAATCGATTATTAAGCCGGTGTTCGATCGAAGAAGTCGAACTCCGATTTCGTTTTGATGAATTCGATGCATCGACGAAATTACCAAATTGACTAGAAAACACAAAATCTTTTGTTTGATAGTCCTGTTATACACAATTTATCTTCATATTTTCACAATTTTAATTTGCTTACTTGGTTCCTACTCTCTTTTGTGAGTTTTGCAGGTAACGCATCAAGAGAATGAACAGGTCGCTCGATGATCAAGCAGCTACTACATACTACTTGGATTTGATTCGATCACTACTACAGCGCAACGCCACAACAAACAATTGTCCATAGACTTTGTACAACGGATAGCATCGTGTGTTGTGAAAACCCGGAAATACAATGGCAATCGTGCGTAGGGCTCATTTGCATACACGCTGCCGACGTACAGACTAATAGAGCGTCTCTGTACAGCGATTCGGAGACCACTGATTGGTGCATCGCGTAGATCACGTCATAACCATGTGGTCGCCAAAACAGTGATACAATATCCAGTCACGTTGTCCGAAACCCGGAAGCGATTTTTCGACGCATTAGGGTTACGGAAAAAAAAAATCGCAACCCGGAAGCTGATTGACTTTCTGCCCGTTGCATAGACTCTACAGATTCCAACCTACATACATGTATACGATGCCATATTGACGCTAATTTGTAAGATTTTGACGGAAAAACAAGAAGTAATCGAAATTCGCTTACATGTGCAGTATCGGTGAGAAAATAGATTCTCCGAGAATACCTTTCATAATTCATATAAAATATATGAAAGTGAAATTCTAGGTCGATTTTGGTACGAGGTGATAGAGAATTGCACGCTTGTTTTGGTGGAATACTATGTGGGGAAATGGAAGGATTGCACTGCGTATGCTTACTATATTTTCATTCATAAATTGGCTCTTGGCAGTGGCTGGGTGACGTCATGTATCGATGCATCGATGTTCGATCGGCGCAAAGCCATCGAACACCGGTTTCTGAAAAAATCGATATGACTCAGGCTTAATATCAACCACATCATTTGCAAAATGTTATCCATTTTTGGGGAAAAGATGGAAAAGTAAGAACAATTGGCACAAGATGATAATAACATTGTTTCAAGAGAAATGTTTCAAAATTAATTTAGTTAAGAAGAAATAATTGTTTTATTGTGAAGACAGAGAGTGATGTTGATTTAAACATGTCAGTTGTGGAAGTTACATGTACAGGTAGGCTGCATATTGGACACTGTACAGAAAGAGTTGGAACTCTTCTGATTCACTGACTGACTATACATGTAACTATACATGACATATGTAAATATAAACATACAACTTTTTTTTATAAAAACATGATTTTATGCGAAAGATGAAGTGCTCTTTAAGGAAGGCATTTTGTTTGAGGAATGTGAACAATAGAAAAAGGAGGAAGAGCTTTCTACCATTGATTAAGGCTTACATTTACCCCCCCCCCACAAGGATCCTTATATAAACATGTAATTGTTCATGAACTCTTAGGCCACTGATGCAATTTTAGCAAAGGTAAAGCACACAAATCTCATCCAATTACTCTGTCATAGAAGGGCTAACAGGAAGGTATGCCAAAACATCTGTGTGCAAGCATACAGTAAATATACATTAGCAATTCAAGAAGACTTTCAATTCTTTGTAATTTAATGTGGACTATCAGTCATTCAAGCCAGTAAAATGTACATGGTGTACAACAGGCTATGAATAAACTTCAAATACCTTATTTGGTATATTACCATAAACACCTTTTTTTGTACAAAGATCACATTGTATGAAGTCATAGAGGGAGTCATGAAGCATTTTGCAGGAAAGGGGCATCTTCATCTCCACTATCATTGCCTGCCACATTTTTGTCAACCTTAATATCCTTTCTCATGTCAACGTTGTCTTCTGATGGGGCGATACCACCACTAAGAATTGAAACAGGTTGATATCTCACACTTGAAGAACCCCAGCGTCCCCTCCCGTCCTGAGTGTCAATCACTACTTCCTTCAAGATGTCGCTTTCTGTGCTTGTACTCCCATCTGTAATGTCCTGATGGTCACTACTGGCTGCATTCAAGGTGTTGGTGTGTGTGCTTCTACTCCCATCTGTAATGTCCTGATGGTCATTACTGGCTGCATTCAAGGTGTTGGTTTGTGTGCTGCAGCTCGTGGTACTCCGCTGCTCATCCATCAGAATCTGAAGCAGACGATGCAGCCTGGTCCAGTGATGCTCGTATAGCCAGATTTGCAGTTTGCTTAACTTTGGCTTGCAAAATTTTCTGTACATGTATACCACACCAGGAATGAATATACTGACGAAGAGCATTACGCTTAGGATGATTATGGTGTTACTTTGCCATGTTGACTGGTTATCTTCCTTGGGAATTATCGGTGATGGCGCTGGGTCTGGAGGTGTATACTGACCATTCTGTTGGTCGTTGCTATTGGGAACTGTACCTCCATCACTGCTAGGGGTCAGAGGGGAGTCCTTAGTGAAACCGGCTATCTGACCATTCTGTTGGTCGTCGCTATTGGGTACACTGCTGGGGGTCAAAGGAGAGTCCTCACTGGAGCTGGCTTCCGTGTTATTTGGCTGCTGGTTGGATTTTGGTATCCTGAACCATCTCATAAGGCCGGTCTCGTAGGTTGTGCTTCCCACTCTCAAAGCAATGGAAGTATTCATGTCATCTCCATGCTTCAGGCTGTCTATAAATAGTTCATATGTCACAACTGTGAACCTGCCATTTTGATCTTCAACATAACACCGACTGTTTGTCCAGTGATCGATATATGATATCTTCCACCCTGAAGAGTACATCTTCTCTCGACCTACTCCAACATTGTATATGTCAATGCCCCCAACTACTTCATTAACTGGCACCCTGAATGGCACCTGAACCTTTGCCGATTGTCCCACGTTTTTAGTTTGTGTTCCCACACGCGAAAGCAGGCATGGGACTGTGATAGACGACCCATCAAGTACCGGTCCGCATACCAACATCTTTTCATGTCCAGGGCCGCTCAGTCTGGCAAGAGACACTGGAGCCATTGAACCAAGGCAGACTATATTTATGATCCAAATCATCACAAACTTTGTAATTGTGGTCGCCATCCTGGACAGTGAAAAAGAGCATGTATTCACAGGTGAAGTCAAAGAGCAAATGGCGGCTTAGAATGCATGTGTGCGAACCACATTCAGTGTATGCATGTACATGTTTTGTGCACGGCCTGAACACGTGCCGTAACGCTATTATGATTGGCTAATCAGAAGAGTTCATGCAAGCAAGGGTTAGGGTTTGGGTTTGGGTGAGGTTTTTTTACTCTCTGAATGGAGCTTCTGATTTTTCAAACTTGGCCTCCAAAGTTGCGAACGCTGCAAAGTCATGAAAGAGGGGTGGGGGGTGGGGAGGGGGGGGGGGGGGTCAGTCAGAATATGGTTGTAGTACAGGGTATACATGTAGCTAACAATGTGAGACGTCACTGCTTAATATCAGACAACACTTTTACAAACAATCTGGACCAGAGCTTACAGCCAGAAACAGGATTATTTTTGGGTTATCCAGCTGTGGTGTACATGTACCATACATGCATGTGTGCACACATTTCATAAACAAACGGTTCACTTTGACCGTAGCTACATTGTAGTTGCTCGTGAGCACTGCCATTGTGTCCACTAGCTGGTTGATTTGCAATGTTAATAAAACATGCTGCTAGAACATGCAACAGAGACAGATATACAATGTTTAGTAAAATCCTTCTCGAAGAACTTTTCTCCAAAGAAGTTCGACAAATGTGATCTTGAACTATACATGTACCTGGACAATTCTGCCCTACTCTGACAAAAGGAAGCAAGTGACAAATCACTCAAATCTGGGTTATTGGTATTCTTAGCTTGTACCCAACATTTCCTATATATGGCCAAAATCTGGACAAGAAATATTAATCTTGATGCAAGATATTCAATCTAAGATGATGTGGTGTACGTTGCACTGATGCCAATGCAAGTGACAGACACATTTTACTCATTTCTCTTTTGTTATAGTTGCTTCCTTTTGTCAGATTAGGGCAGAATTGAACTACAAATGGGATATGATATTCCATGGTACATGTACGTACATTACATAGCCAATACTCTCTCAGCAAATTATTTTAACAATGTTTTTTTGTGTGTGTTTATGTTACAGAGACGTCTTGCGATCCACCAAATTGTGAGAGAAAGTGTCCTTTTGGCTTTGTCAGGGATTCACAGGGATGTCAAACATGTAGCTGCAAGTCTGCAGGTCGGTTGTTGGAATCCTTTTCTTTTTTCCTCGTTTTGCATTGCATCCTTCTTTATCCTTCTCTTCTTTTCCTTATTCTTCATCAAATTAGGACCCAAACTTTGTTTCCCCCTTCATTTTATCTGTTTTTTCTGTCTTTTTTTTTCACTTATTTTGTTATTGTTAATACTGTTTCTTTTCATTCACTCCTTTTCTTTTTCATCTTTTGTGTTTATGATGTTCCTTCTCTTCTTCTAAATCTACTTGTTCATCTCCTTTTCCTCTCTTCTTATGTATTTTACTTTTCTTCTTCTTGTTCTTCCTCCTGTGTGTCCAATACCCAGTACTCATGGAGGGTTTTTGCAATGGCTACCTCCACCTGTATACAAGAGCATCACATGTCTTCACCCAATACCATCTAACAACCTTTCATGTGGGAATAATCGTTTCATTATGTCAGAAATGTGTTAGCCATGTGATGCTATTATAAGCACTTGCAGGTGGTCATTGCAATGTGTAGTTTGTGCATAGATTATGTCTATTATCCTGCCTTTTCTACCTTTGATGATGTCACAGGGGGGATCTTGATTTGGAGGATATTTTGGAGGCGGGGTTTATCAGTGCTGAGAAAAAATATAGAAAAATTATTTTAAAATATAGGACACGTATTTTCATTGAACAGTTAGTGATTTTGTTATATACAGTTGTCCTCAAAATTATTCATACCCCATTGAAAATAACAGTCTTTGTTAGATTCTTCCTTTGTAAAAGCTATTATGTTGGTACTTCCTGTGTATCTTTTGTCTACTTGTTGCTATGCACAAATCCACATATGAGTTGGCTAAACTTCATTTGCATAATAATAGATAAGTCCAAAAGTTATTTTTCCCTCATGTTCAGAATTATTCATACCCCTGACAATACCTCAACAAAAATGTTCTTTCTTCATAGTATCCATTGTTTTCCTTTCCTGAGAATGTGTTAATCTTTGTCCTATAGTTATTTCAAGATGTTCCAATGGATTAAATACCTTTTTTGTTGACCAAATGTTAAACTATTGTCAAACACATAGCATCTTTCCATAAGACTTTAAATAGAGGAAACGTGTTCTGGTCATTCTCAGTTTCTGATCATCATGGCCAAGAAGAAGGAGCTCAGTGAGGACCTACGGCAACGTCTTGTGCGTGCCCACATTGAAGGAAAGGGTTATAAGGCCATTTCGAAGCAATATGATGTCCCTGTGGCAACCGTGCAGAGCATTATCAACAAGCACAAGAAGTTCAATACTGTTAAAAACCTCTGTGGGCGTGGCAGGAAGAGAAAGGTGCCCCCCAAACTTGCCAGGAAAATCTGCCGAGAGGTCAACAACAACCCCCGGACCACAACCAAGGCCCTACTTCGAACGCTTGACCAGGCAGGGACGAAGGTGTCACGGTCCACTATTGAGCGAGTCTTGCACAGAGGAGGTCTCCATGGACGTAGGCCTCGGAAGACCCCGCTGCTCAGGAAGAAGCATCTGGAGGCTCGCCTAGCCTTTGCTAAAGGTCATCTAAAGCAAGATTCCAGCTTTTGGTCAACCATCCTGTGGTCTGATGAGACAAAGTTGGAGTTATTTGGCCATATGGATGTTGAATACGTCTGGAGGAAAAAAGGAGAAGCATACACTCCAAAGAACACTGTGCCCACCGTCAAGCATGGTGGTGGAAACATAATGCTTTGGGGATGCTTCTCTTCCAGTGGCACAGGCAACCTCGTCAAGGTCCAAGGAATCATGAGAAAGGAGGATTACATCACGATCCTTGATGAAAACGTGAAGGAATCCGCTGAGAAACTCCAGCTTGGCCCGAATTGGAAGTACCAGCAGAACAATAATCCAAAACATACCGCCAAGGTAGTGAAGAAATGGTTCAAGGACAATGATGTCAACGTCCTCGAATGGCCAAGTCAGAGTCCTGACCTGAATCCAATTGAGAACTTGTGGTGAGACTTGAAGACCAGAGTGTTAGCTAGGAAACCGACCAACCTGTCCCAGCTTGAGGCTTTTGCCAAGGAAGAGTGGGCCAACATCCCCCAGAAGACATGCAGGAAGCTTGTGGACACGTACAAGAACCGTCTAGAAGCAGTCATAAGAAACAAAGGCTATGCTATTGACTATTAAAGAAAGACATTGGACTCAGTAAACCTAGGGTATGAATAATTTTGAACATGGCATTTTTTGAAAATCCATGAATAAAATACCCCTGAAATGATGAATTTCTTGAATTGTGTATTGTTGTTATTCTTTCACATGCTGGTCACATATAACTGATATACACACTTGACAAAATGCATTCATTTCATCACAAAAATAAAAAATCATAAAAATTAACAAGGGTATGAATAATTTTGAGGACAACTGTACATATTAAGTTGCATCAACAGAAGTCAACATATATTTTGATGACAGGGGCCCTTTAAACACATTTTTGATTTGGGTTAACCTGTCTTGTACATTGCAGAGCCCACATATATGTTTTTGTTTTTTTCCGCTCAGATAATAAGTAGCATGACATTCACCCTTTTGTTGAGGCAGTTCCATGGCAAATTTTCATATAGCCCAAAAATCTAACCGTTAACAGCCGGTTGGCCTGAAAGTATAATTTCTTGCTGTCTTTCACAGGATTTTGCGTACCAGTTACTCCTTCCACCTGCTCCCTGACATGTAACCATGGATACGCAACAAACATCCATGGATGTGATGTCTGTAAATGCAAAAAAACAAGTAAGTATATATGTATGTGTACACATGTATTACCTATCCAAACCTGTATATATGCATGCAGTCTCGACATGTATGTACATGTGAGTGATATTTGCCACCACTTTACATGTAAAAAGTAAATGATACGTATAGGATGACTAATTTAATGGCTTTTGTGACTATTGGTATGTCCCCTTGTACTAATGGAACAATGTTAATACTTCACACTATTTATGAGACTCTATTCTTTTGAGTGTTTCACTGTAGTTACTTGTGAATCGCTGTATTGTTGAGAACAAATTAACATAGTCTGTTTAAACCAACACACCAAATAAAAATGATGGATAGGTAGTCAAATATTCTCTCAACATCAATGATACCGTTGCATTCTCTTCCTTTCTCCCCGATCTGCTATAGAGATGGAGTGTCCAGATTACCCAGCATGCACCACTCCCATGATGCACTGTGCATTCGGCTTGGCAACAGATGACGAGGGCTGTGAAGTGTGCATGTGTAAGCATCAAAGTAAGTGCAAATTTACATGGTCCTTTCTCTATCAATATTCAATATGAATCATGAATTAAACTGTTATTTTCAAGCAGTGAAAAAATGACAACACATAATGTTACTAGCATGCAAAATAAAGCACCTGTATTTGCATAAGTAACAGAAGAGCTCTAGAGAATCTTTTGATCATTCGGTATGATGCAAAAGAGTAGATTAGTTGATTTGTTTAGAGACATACAGTATCAGACTTCAAGTAATTTCCCCTTTAAAGAACTGTCAGCCTCTGTCAGGGTGAAAATTGAAAAGTATACAAATGGTTCAAACCATAGGCCCTGGCTAGTTGATTTATCAATATTCACCCTTTGTTTTTCAATAGTGTGACACACACTTTACATAATATCAAAAGTGGCTGCATATCCCAAATTAATCTTGCCTTTGGCTGTGAGCACTAATGTGAACATTTCTGAGCAAAGGGGCTAGGTAGAATAATGTTTTGAAGGGAAACCAGAAATGTGGCCTAAATATGCAGTTGGTCTTTCTAAATAGGAAGTCACTAAGCAGGTTTCACTGTTTGATAATAAAGTTTCTGACACAACATCTTTAGTTTACATCATAATTTCATGCATTTTTTGCAGCTAAATGTTAAAATATCTATCACTGATAATGAATAATAGATGTAAAGCTTTTTAAAGAATTTTTAATCCATGAAGAGAAGTGTATTGCTCTTTTTACTTGTAGTAGCGAGTGGATTCATTCTGCCAACTGCTACCAAACCTGTGCACTGCCCCGCCCTCAATGCTGCGTCATGTGACCTACGTTGCGACGCGGGCTTCATGACGGACCGCTATGGGTGCGACCTCTGCGAATGTGCTCCTGAAGAAGGTCAGTCTTAGGGTGAGGGGTGCGTGGTTGGGTGGGTGGGCATGGTAATGGGGACGTGTGGGGTGAGGGATTGGTGGGGGCTATCTGGGTGGGGTGCATGAGTGTACTTGGGGGTGCTTGGGTGGGGTGAGGGTGAGGTGTCTGGGTAGGGTGCATGGGTGGGGCGAGGGTGGGGTGTCTGGGTAGGGTGCATGGGTGGGGTGAGGGTGGGGTGTCTGGGTAGGGTGCATGGGTGGGGTGAGGGTGGGGTGTCCGGGTAGGGTGCATAGCTGGGGTGAGGGTGGGGTGTCTGGGTAGGGTGCATGGGTGTGATTATGGGTGCTTAGGTGGGGTGAGGGATTGGTGGAGGGTGTCTGGGTGGGGTGCATGGGTGTACTTAGGGGTGCTTGGGTGGTGGTTAGGGTGGGGTGTCTGGGTGGGGTGCATGGGTGTAGTTAGGGGTGCTTGGGTGGGGTGAGGGTGGGGTGTCTGGGTGGGGTGCATGGGTGTAGTTAGGGGTGCTTGGGTGGTGGTTAGGGCTTGGTATGGGGTGTCTGGGTGGGGTGCATGGGTGTGGTTAGGGGTGCTTGGGTGGTGGTTAGGGCTTGGTATGGGGTGTCTGGGTGGGGTGCATGGGTGTAGTTAGGGGTGCTTGGGTGGGGTGAGGGTGGGGTGTCTGGGTGGGGTGCATGGGTGTAGTTAGGGGTGCTTGGGTGGGGTGAGGGTGGAGTGTCTGGGTGGGGTGCATCGGTGTAGTTAGGGGTGCTTGGGTGGGGTGAGGGTGGAGTGTCTGGGTGGGGTGCATGGGTGTAGTTAGGGGTGCTTGGGTGGGGTGAGGGTGGAGTGTCTGGGTGGGGTGCATGGGTGTAGTTAGGGGTGCTTGGGTGGGGTGAGGGTGGGGTGCATGGGTGGGGTGCATGGGTGCTTGGGTGGGGTGAGGGATTGATGTGGGGGTTGTCTGAATGGGATGCATGGGTGGGGTTAGGCCTGTATTTGTGGGGTCCATGGTTGTGTGTGGGTGGGTGTATGTGGGTATGGTTAGGGGTGTATGGGTGGGGTTAGGGGTATGTGGGGGAGTGCATGGGTGTGTGTGGGTGTGTGGGTGTGGATGGGGGGAAGGATTGGTGTCTGTGTAGTGTAAGGGGGTGTCTAGGGTGCACAGGTGGGGGTGGGTGTATGTGGGTAGGGTGAGGAATGAGTGGGGTGAGTGATTGGTATCGTTCTGGGGTGCATGGGTGTGCGTACATACTGTATATAGGTGGGGTGCATGGGTGTGTGTATGTGGGTGGGGTGAGGGATGGCATGTAGCCCCTGATTTTAATTTCATTTTCTCTAATGAAAGAGGAAGTCTGCACTCTTATGTTCAACCCTCTTGTAGACAGAGCAGCATGTATCTTTCTTTCATCAGCTCATTCTAGCTCAATGTCAAAGTCACTGAAAATCACTATTTGAGTTCTAGTGTATTTATTTCCACAAACTCACAAGATTGTATTGATTTTGAACAAAAGTTGTAAAACATGAATCAAAGATTATATAACATGCAATGACAATACCACATTATAATACAATGAATTGAGAGGGTGTGTGTGTGGGGGGGGGGGGGGTCCAAAAGTGCTAGACTTCTAGACTGGACCCCTTTAAGAATATTTTGACTTCAAAATATATATTGTAATATATTATCTATCAATGTAAGTTAAAAGAAATTACAATTGATGCACTTGACTTGTGTTCAATAAATAAAAGTTAGTTCTTTGAACATCATCCTAATTGACTGGAATTTCTTGCACTTGTTTATGTTCTTGTTTTAGATGATTGTCCGGTCTTAGACGACTGCTATATTGGAAGGAAGTGTCCTTATGGTCTCGCCAGAGATGCACACGGATGCATCACCTGTTCATGCAAGCCACCAGGTACGCAAAGGTGTTGCAGCTAATTTGATCCGTTCTTTACTTTATATGTGCAGGCTGGCTGTTCCAGAGCAGCATGACTCCAGCATAGTCTGCTGCACGTTCAATTTACGACATGCTGTGAATAAACTGCAAATGCCTCATAGGGTGCAATTAAGCCACATCCTTTTGGGCGCAGCAGTTCCATTTTTAACCACCTAACTGGACCAGGGTTCACAGAGCAAGGAGATCCAACAGTGAGCGATGGGTTGAAACATTCATAGGACTTGCTTTGGGTCTGGGCATGTAACCTACTCCCCCTGGAACTGAGTTTATTTGCTTCTTTCAAGACCCATAACAAATGAGAACTGCAAATTGGGAATATAAGATATATGTAGTCAAGAGACAGTATCGTCTGATTATCTAGTGAATTTAGTTCATGAAAGTTGCTACAAAGTGATATCTTACATTTTAATTTTAATTTTAATTTAAATTTAAAATTACATTTTAATTTTTACATATAATGTTTTCCCCATTGACTCATTTCTGTAAATCCTTCAAATGAAAGGAAGTTTCCTTGCCATACCTTTATGAGATGAACCTGATTTGTATATACATTGTACTGCATATTTTGTGAAAAAATTAAACATTTTCTCAGTTTATTGTCTATTGAAACATTGTCTGAGCATGATGTCTCGACTACTTTCCACCCAAATTACCCTTTTTATTTTCTTCCCAGGAATATGTGAGCCACTGCCATCGTACTGTGATCTGCGCTGTGAGTGGGGCTTTTCTACTGATGAATTCGGATGTGAGGTGTGCCAGTGTAAGAAAATCCAAGGTAAGAATCATCTGCCTCCACATGTAGGGTTTGCATAGAAGCGAGCAAAGAACATTTCTTCTTCTTTCGTTTCATAATAATGATAATAATCGGCTTTCATACAGTGCTTTCCTCATTCAAGGTTTGTTTATTACCTTGGCTTTAGCCAAGCAGCCAAGTATGTAGTGCCAGAAGCTAGGAATACTTTATTCCTGCCAGGTACCCATTTACTACACCTGGGTTCAGAGGGACAAACATGAGCAAAACACCTTGTCCAAGGGTGTACGCACCGGGCTGGGCTTGAACCCAGGATCTCTCTGCGAGTGTAAAGAACTCTCACCACTATACCACAATACCCTTTTTTTTTTTTTATCATATTCTCTTCCCTGTTCTACATGTACATTTCTTCAATTATTCTCCCTTCAAATCTTCATATTTTGTTGGATTATAGAATTATTTGCCTTGATTGTTTCAGGACTCTTTGCCTTCCTTCATAATAGTCTAATGTATTATTTTCCAAGGTATGAATTAATGTTAAGTTAATATGCTTTCTAATTATGTTCAAACATTTTTAAAAAAGATGTGACAAATGTATGATTTTAAACATCAGAATGAAAAATGTATGACAAACTTTATCTTCAGTATTTGTTTGAAGAAAAAAAGTTCAAAAACAGATCATAAGACAGCAGGTATTCCGTTACCAGGCAAAAAACATAATTCTAGATTTTAATTCTCGAATTCTAATGGATACATGATAAAAGTAAAAGACGAAATGGGGCAAAATCAAGTCTATTTGATGCTGTCTGTAGAAGGTTGTACATGCATGTTGCATTCTCTTTATTCAGACTTAAGGATCAAAAGTTCAATTTGATTTGGTACATGTTTTAATTGTCAGAATGGCGGATGCACTATCATACATGTTACATTCTAGATATACCCTCATCATTTTCTGTAGTGTTGTCTTTACTTTTGTCTTCAACTTTTACGTTTTGAGTGCCTCATGTGACTTTTGGAGTTTTGTAACCTGAACTGCCCCATCTCCTCAATGCAAGCTATTCAGTGGCTTTAAAACTCTATTTTATTGTTATTATTTTCTTCCTGCTTTTTTTAATCAATAGAATGTCAGCTGCTGGAGTCATGTGACCTGACCTGTCCATTCGGATTGGCCACATGCCCATGTCGATGTGATATATGCAAGTGCAAACTCCCAGGTATTTGTTTGTTGTAAAATGGTTTGAATTAGTTTTCTGAAAGTTCCTTTTCTTGTTAGCTTTCTTCATTGTCTAAACTTTTTTCTTTCTCCTTCTGCCTCTGTCTCTCTATTGCCTTCATTCTCTTTCTCTCTTCTACCTCTCTCCCCCTCTCTCTTCTAATTATCCCTCTTCTATCTCTCTCCCCCTCTCTCTCTCTTCTACCTATCCCTCTTCTATCTCTCTCTCTCCTCTCTCTTTCTCCTATCTCTCCTCTCTCTCCTCTCTCTCTCTTTCCCTCTTTCTGTCTACTTTATATTCTGTCTTTCTCTCCCTCTCTCACTTGTTCCTGCTGTCTTTCCCCCCTCACTCTCTCCCATCCCTACCCCCTTTTTTTCTCTTTCCTTTATCTATATTCTCTCTCCCTATCTCTCTCTCTCCCTCTCTCACTCGTTCTTGCTCTCTTTCCCCCATCACTCTCTCCCATCCCTTTCCCCTTTTTTCTTCTCCCTCTCTCTGTCTTGTCCCCTTCCAACCTTCCCTTTCTTTTGTTACATGCCTCTTTATCTATCAATACTAGTGTTTGTCACCTGGGTCCAGTGTTATTGATCTTTTGAATTTTCACATTGTCAAATTTGAAAAGCCTCCCATCATTAGATTGGTGCCCACTCCTAATAGTTACTTACATATCTGTTCTATTTTATGCTTTCAAACTTATAAGGCAGGAAACCATCTTGTATACAAAGGCAGATGGAATTTGAGCTGTATATTGTTAATTTCCAGATTGGACCACAGTCAACATTGTGGCTGATATGACAGCTGTCCCTCTGGCAAATGAGTCAAGTCCAGCAGAGTTCGCGGTTGAGAGTTCGCAAGACTGCCCAGAACTCTATTGTCTTCAAAAGTGTTTCCATGGATACGAGACAGACCCCATCACCGGATGCTTGATATGCCAGTGTAAACCCAGTAAGTGCGCCGTCTTCTTCTACATGTACAACTCTGACTTTTTACTCTCTCTTTCCATTACTTTGACTTTTGATTCGTTTGTACATTTCTAATAGCAAAATCTCAATTTGATCCTAAGAACTTCTCATCTTTGCTTCGTTTTGTCCCATTTTTCATGATCTAGGAATGAGATGCCCAGCTCTTCATGAGCCAAAGTCAGTGACGGAGACTATTTGTGAGTCGATGGCAGATTGCGAGTCCCCGCTTCTCTGCTGCTACACAGGATCACGCTTCATGTGTGTCAAGTCTGTACCAGATAGTGAGTCTGAAGCCAAGAATAATGTCTCTGGTTACATACTTGTAGGGTGTACATGTGTAGTCAAAACATGATTACTTGTGAAGCTTTACTGACTTCTTTTCTGATACCCCCGTAGAGACACACAGTTCATGTGCATTAAACCCATACCGTGCAGGTAGACTGGAGAGTCAGAACCTACGACTACATGCCCTCATGTGCTCATATTACATGTACACATGTTTGATTGCACAACCAGTAATAGCTACTAGGGCTAGAGCAAAGACTAAGGGCCTCTGCTAGCACACACATGTACACATGCACTTTTGTTCGAACATGTACAAGACTTCCAATGAACACGTATGCAACAAGTACATGTTGTAGCAATGGTGATTGTACGTTATGGACAGATAAAGATACAATGTATAATTATGTATTATCAGCCTTTCTTGACCCGATACCAGACAGTGAGTTTCAAGCCAAGGCTATGTTGGTGCATACATGTGTACATGAGCAATTAAAAGCCTTCAATCATTTGTTGCTACATGTACTGTTTATAAGGTACACTGCAACCAACAGAAGTGTGTGCATGTCATTAATACAGTTCAACATGAATTATGCTTTTGATATCTAAGGTAGATATTAACTCTCTCATTACCTTTGGCGTGGAGATGTGTAGTAAGCCCATGGGGATTACAAGGCCTGGTAATGTAAGGGTTAACTCTCTCATTACCATTGGCATGAAGATGTGTAGTAAGCCAATTAGGTTTTCAATGCTTGCTAATGTAAGGGTTAACTCTCTCATTACCATTGGCATGAAGATGTGCAGTAAGCCAATGGGGTTTACAAGGCTTGATAATGTAAGGGTTAACTCTCTTATTACCATTGACATGTAGATTTGTAGTAAACCAGTAGGGCTTATAAGGCCTGGCAATGTAAGGGTTATCTTTCTCATTACCATTGGCATGAAGATGTGCAGTAGCCAATTGGGGATTTCAAAGCTTGGTAATGTAATAGTTAAAGGGAATACATGTATACATATACTGTACTGGGAAGACCAAAAATCTTCAAAAGGATGATTGTGAGCAACCTTCTTACAGATGGTCTTAAATTCATGTATTGTCCATGCGGGCTGAATATTTTGAGGATTTGTGATTTAATCACTTATTACCACTGGTAAGAAGACTGTTTAGGATCACCTTTTTGAAGGTTTTAGTCTTCCCAGTACAGTATATGCCCTGTAACACTAAATGATTCATAAACCTCCTCAGTTGTGTCACCTCAACACATTTTTTTGCAATCTCCACGAACATAAACCAATCTGTTCACTAGAGGTTCTGTAAAGTTGATATCAAGCTTGATTGAAAACTATAGAATATTATTTGATTTAGGACATAAGCAGTAATATTTCAGAATTAGACCTTGACCTCTAAACCCCAGCACATCTGGCCCTCAAAATCAATCCCAGGTAGACAAATGGATACTCTGGAAACAAAACGTTGAAGGTTTTTAACTCTTCGACTGCTGGATTATCGCATTCCTATAGGCTTAACACAAGGGTGCGACCCCAATGCTGCAACCTAAGGGTTAAGTAATGTATGTGTGCCTTTCATTGTTTTACAGCATGCACAGACAATTTTGGTCAAGTGCATAACCATGGCGATGTCTGGTATGAGGAGTGTGGAGTGCAGAGTAGTTGTTACCATGGCAACATCCAGAATGGTCAATTTGAGGCTTTGCCCATCCCGGAAGGGTGCAGTGCAGAGTTTGTTCCGGGCCATTGCTACCCAAGCTATGTCTGTGGTGAGTCTGCATTATCTTGTTTTTTCTGTTTGATCAATTGATTGATTGTCTAACAGCAGGAAACGAGTATACCTAGTTCCCAAGTTTCCTGCTCAGAAAATGGAGCCCGGTATACCCATTCTCTCAAAGTACTCTCTCATGATATTTGAATGCAGTTGAAATGTGCAATCAGTAGTTTAACTACAGTTTCATAACATTTTTGTGGAACTTTCTTTCAGAAAGGTTGTTGAAGAAGGATATGACTAAAAACATTGTATGTCCGTTTTGGAAGGAAATTTTCGTACCACAATACACATTGTGTGCATTGGCGGCATGTTTTCGGTATAAACACAATGGAAAATCTCCAGTCAACACACAATGCCAATGTGTCAGTCCCCACATGCTCCATTGAACAACCAGGTACGATCGATATTCATCCTTCGTTTCTCAATAGGGTGTAAACATGCTTTACTGTGGCTGGGTAGCCCCCCCCCCCCCCCTGCAAAAAAATAAAAAAAACACTTTGCTTAAAATCTTGTACTAAATGGGTTAAAAGGAAGTGGGGCTTAAATAGATTAACCCCACTCTATGTACATGTATGTTAAAGACCCCACTTCACTTTAAGATTAAGAGCAGGGTGAAAACCTGTTGGAGTGGATAGAAAGCCTATACTGGAAACAAAAGGGTCAGTATACCACATTGTCCTTTGTGGTTCACCCTAGCAGGCTTTTACAAATGGTATCGCACAGACATCAATCTTTTATTTGCCAGACAAACTTCTACTCTGTTGTGTTTTTGTGCAGTACTTGAGCCAAAATGTGCAAGATTTAACTCTTAACCTGCCGCTGTCGCATTTTTGTGACTAAGGGGTAACGTGCCGCTGTCACAAATTTGTGACCAAACTGTAATAGAGAAAACCTCCAGCACAGAGGGGTTGTATCCCCGGCAAGTTAGGAGTTAAAAGGTGCCACACTGATCATCATTAATGCTGTACGATTGCTCTCACCAGCCGATGAAGCCTGCACTGCGGGTGCCACGTGGTCCATCAACGCGTGCACTAACTGCTCCTGTGAGGCAGGCAGAGGGGTCTGCACCACCCTTCCCTGCCCAGAGGTTCCCCACGGATGCCAGGCAGCACCGGTCTCTGGGTCCTGCTGCCCCGATGTCGTCTGCCCAGGTACGTGTGGTATTTTGGTAATCTTTCACCCTTACCCTACCAGGTTGTGAAAAGCCCATCGGATTACGACATGTCTTCTTGCCAATGGTAATGAGAGAGTTAAAACATGATGCATGCATTGTTGTGTACAAATAGTCAATTGTCCAGAACTCTCAAATTGAACAATGCCCCCAAATCTACATGTATAAAACAAGTCAATTTAACTCGTCAGAAGTCCAAAACAATGAAAACCTAAATTACATTTCAAATAAATAATAAAGGTAATCATTAGATATTCATCAAGATAATGACTGGGTCATGCATACCTACAGGTACATTGTGTAAGTACATTATAGCCGTATGAAGATATTTGGGACAACACATAAGCCACTGTAAAGGCCTTTACCCGTTGCTCATGGTTAGATTATCAGACTTTGTGACCCCATGTCCAATAATGGTGTGAATATTTGCCATGGAACTACAATAATATAAGGAGTGTGGCTAAATTTTGCCCAATAAAGAAAACAAAGTCTATTTATAGCCTGTTTCTAATCGTTAGTACAGCAGATTATGCGGGAGACGCACTGCGATTACCTGAGTGGAGTTAAGCCAGCCCGCATATACACTGGCTCAGTAAAGAGTGGGTTGATTATTTGAATATCCGCAACAGCAAATAAAGAAATCATAGTGTGCTTAACTTGATTTTCTCCTGGCAGGTTGCGTTGATTCTGTTGGTCGGTTGATGGCGGAGAATCAAATGTGGAATGAGGACTTTTGCACCTCTTGTCTCTGCCTCGAAGGTCAAAGGTCGTGTCGTCGAGTCACGTGTGAGGTGCCTCGCCCTGACTGCAGGCAGGTGTTCCTGCCCAATCAATGCTGTCCACAGATTGAATGTCCTGCAGGTATATACTCTTGTACATGTATTTGATTTGAAAACAAACACCTTTAAAAGATTTCTTTAACTCAATTACCATATTCTTTGAAATTACATTTATCATGACATGCACATTACTAAAGGGCCTTCTGTATGTGCAATTATTCCTTACAATTTTTTATTTGTATGATACATAGATATAGATACATGTATATTTTACATATTTATAGATATGAAATAAGAAACTCTAAAAATGTGCATATTTTTTTCAAATTAACATTAAGGAATTTTTACATATTTGTCATTGTCATTTGTCTTATCTTATTTTATTGTTTTATACTCTGTCTTAACCTGTTGCTCAGTATTGGAGTCTTTTTGCTTTATGAACTATGGTCCAGATAGGATGTCAACATTTTCAATAGAACAGCAGTAACCAAACAGGTGTAGCTTAATATATATTCATAGCCCAGCAGATTATTCAGGAGTCACGCTGCTTAGTATCTAAGTGGAGTAAAGCCAGCCTGCAAATATTTGGGCCCAGCAAAGAACGGGTTTAAAGCTGTTGTAGTATGCATAATACCTGTGTCTCCTTGCATTTGGCAGAGATCATTCGGCCGTGTGAGGCGGTGCGCTCGTTCCGCAATCCACAACTCCTCCTTGATGAGACGCCAACGTATGTCCCGCCTGCTTTTATCCCATCATGCAACACGCACGGACACTTCAACACCACGCAGTGTTACCCTGCGCAGAATGTGTGCTGGTGTTCCGATCACTTGGGCAGAGAAATAGACAACACTCGCACCAAGTATGGCGTACCCACTTGTCGTGAGTCTTGTTTACTGTTTTTATGATGAATCTCATTTCAAAGGCCATGTTGCATATAGGCTTTCAATTATTGTAATTTACCATCAATAGTCATGACCATGGCAACAGGTAATGAGCTCTTATTTGTGCACCTGTTGTCACGTTAGTTACCATTGATGGTAAGTTACAATAAATGAACACCTATATATATATATATGCAACATGACCCTGAACAGAATGGTGTAAGTTTACAACAGTAATTTATTTCATCTAACATAAATCTTAGTTGGTTGTTAGCATTTGGAACAAAATACAATCAATGGACTCATCCCTTAATATGGCAGACACAGGGAACATGTGTGGAGGTGTCCTGGTAAAGCGGTTGTGAAGTATGACTGAATATTTAAAGGTCCTACGTTCAAGCCCATCCATGGCACTTGTGGACTTCAACAAGTCACTTCATCTACCTTACTGCTCCCCACCCAGGTGTATAATTGGGTGACCAGTAGGAATGGAATGAGTGTGCCTAATAACTGGCTGCCATGATGCTGAAATGATCTTTGGAATTGGATAGGTGCTCTAAATGACCAGAGTACTAATATTATTGACTGCTTAGAGATGATACCGTTTCATATTAGGTGCTATGTCAATACAAACTCTGTTGAAATGGACAAAAATACGCTTTATCAAGTGATCAACTCTTGACCAATGATATAGCAACATTCTTAGTATGTGGAATATGATATTTAACTATCCCTTCCAACATTCCTGTTTGTCAGGTGACGACGGCTGCGTGGACCAGAGCGGAAGGTACCGTCGAGAGAACGAGACATGGAGCCGAGATCGCTGCACGCTCTGCCGATGCATCCTGGGATTGGTGGTGTGCCAGGGCCCCGCATGCCGCACCCCTCCTGAGGGGTGTAGCCCCATTGCTGGGGGCCCCGAGTGTGGCTGCCCCCTCTACGTCTGCAGTGGATGTAAGTGCCCTCCTATCCCTTGCACCCACTCCTTCCCTTGATGTTGATGAAATATATCGTAGCGATGGTGATCATGATGTGATGAAGATTAAGGTTGTGTTATATTTCTTATATATATTAATAATGATGATATGATTCATGATGTTAAAGATAGCAATGTGATAGTAGAAGCAATAATGATATTGGAAGTAATTATTATATAGTGAATCTTGTACATAATTACTGCTTAAGAAATATGGTCCGTTTGAGGCAGGTGGTCCTCATGTTAACGCAGGTTTCAAATAAGAAACATTTTTCACGGAAAACACAAAATGTATTCTTCTTGGACAGCTGATCTTTCTACACAGGTTGTTGCTAGAACAGGTACCAATGTATTTATATAGGAGAATAAGGACAACACCAGAAAAAAATCCATTAGAAAACCGGAAGAAAAATACAAAAATAAATACAACCACATGATGTAACAAAAAGGCATTGATTTCTGCAATGGAATATAGTTTTTCTTCTTTTTTGTTATAATTTTGTTGTGCTGTTAATAAATGATAAAATCAAAGCATGTACTTGATCCAACAAACAATCAGTTGATCAATCAATCAATCAATCAATCAATCAATCAATCAATCAATCAATCAATCAATCAATCAATCAATCAATCAATCAATCAATCAATCAATCAATCAATCAATCAATCAATCAATCAATCAATCAATCAATCAATCAATCAATCAATCAATCAATCAATCAATCAATCAATCAATCAATCAATCAATCAATCAATCATTTCCTCTTGTCAGTTTGTTTTGATGAGCAGCACAACATCCGTCGTCGTGGTGAGCTGTGGACCGTGGGTCCTTGCACGCAGTGTGAGTGCTTCCCTGAGGGGGTGATATCCTGCCGTCAGAGGGACTGTGCTGCACCCCCCTCACCTCCAGAAGGGTGTGTGGTAGAGGAGAGATCTAATGGAGGCTGCTGTGCATCTATAGTAGTCTGCTATGATGGCAAGTCTATACCAAAGCTCTCTATCTTGCTATCAATCTATCAATCTATCTATCTATCTATCTATCTATCTATCTATCTATCTAGCTATCTAGCTATCTAGCTATCTAGCTATCTATCTATCTATCTATCTATCTATCTATCTATCTATCTATCTATCTATCTATCTATCTATCTATCTATTTATCCATCTGTCTGTCTGTCTACATGCATCTATCTTTCTATTTGTCTATTCATCTATTCATCATCTTTCTATCTAAGACTCTTATCTCTCTATTTGTCTATCTATTTTTTTATCTGTGTGAATTTAAAAATATGTATTTTATATCTTTTATATCTGTATATGTAAAAAAAGTTATAAATCTTTTATATCTTATATGTTTCTTATCTACTTGCCCCCAAATCTCTTTACAGCGTTCTGTTGCCAGTCAAACTCCACACTTTCTTTCAGAACAGTGTAAATGGTTTGGGATGACATAAGATTTTTTTTCAAAAGTAATTGTTTCAGTCTGAATGGGTACATTCTACAGCAATTGCTATCTAAGCTAGCTGAATAAATGTTTAATTTTGTTACATTTCTGTGGTAAGAATGGCCATAATTAAACATTGACAAAACACAATGTATGTCAGGGTAATGTCATTAACTCTTTGTATGTTCACCCATAAACCCCCTGTGTGTTGCATTATTTAAGCCTGGTCAAGGTACTCCAATGAAAGGGTCTCATTCACATTCATGCCATGAGTCATAAACTCCTAACAATGAACCTGACCGTGGTATTGTTTGTGAGGAGGGTCTCATTGATTTTCTCCTCTCCTTTTTTCTATAATTTTCCTGGGTCTGCTGGAGGATGTATTGATTTTTGTTGTTCACTTGTAAACAAAAGCAAGGCCAAGAAAAGCAATGCAATGGGACAAGGGACGTCTTTAGGGAAATACGTGGTTGTGCAATAATGCGAATGAAACACATGAAGAGTTGATTAAAGAGAATAGAGATGATGGACATGGTGGCAAAGGTACACAGACAAAGATTTACAATAATTGCTTTAAGTGACGAGTCTTTAACTGGGTCCTGAAGGAGTCTTAAGTACTGTTATCCAAGGAGGAGAAATTTGAGGATGTGCTGGTGGACTAGGAGCCAGTGGAGGGATATGATAACATTTTAACCCAGTTTCCAAGTTTCCTACTCAGAAACAGGAACTGGGTATACCTGCTTCCCAGAAATGTACCAGCCTAAGCTTGTTTTAAACCTGTTTTAATTACTTTTTCATTAAATTTGAATTTTGTTGATATGTGCAATCAGTAGTTCAATTGTTAAGATATAGTTCAATTCATACATAGAACATAGAACATTGATGTACAGTGTTTAACAAAAATGAATGAAATGCATATAACGGGCTATTCATAATATGTTGAAGCTTGATGGAATAAAAGCCCAAAGTTTATCATTGACAACATAGAACATAATGAAGGTAAAGTGTTCATGTAAATCAAACAGAAGGGTTTTTATTATAAGCCAAATCTTGACAGTATGAAAAATCTTCATACTAATTACCGGTACATTATATACAGGATAGAGTGAGAGATAGAAAAAAAAAGAAAGATGTATACTACCCCAAGTGCCTTATGTTATTACTTGTATATTGACCTGAGAACAACTTTGCAGGTGACAATGTTGTAGTAAGTCATAGGGGATCAACAGCAATACAGAAACTAGCATACTGAAACACAATGACAATATATGTCCTATAATAGTAGTACACCTGTCAGTCGTAAAAGGAATGAGTTTATCAGTAATGAATGAAATGTGAAGTAATATGATGTAGTGATTTGATGAATTTGTACCTCCCCTCTCCAGCTGTCTCTGAATGCCCCCAAGAACTCCCTGTGGCTCTCTGTGAGAGCAACCCGTGCCACGAGGAGCAATGCCCTGGTCATCCCAACGCCGTCTGCCATGCAAACTTCTGTGGCGGCTGCCGTGCCATCTTCTACGACGAGCTCAACGCCGCGCCCGTCAACTGCTCGCAGGGCACAGAGGAACCCGGGCCAATTGCAGTCAGAGGTAGAAGCGAAAAATTATCATTTAACCTGTACTTAACTGAGCCCACATATATGTGCACTGGCTTTTTTGCACTCAGCAGCACGACTCCCATACAATCTGCTGTTCAGACAATAGACAACAGGCTATGATTAAACTACAACTACCTGATAGGACACTATTAAGCCACATCCCTTTGGTTACTGGAGATCCATGGAAAACTTTGACATCCTTACTTGACCAGGATTCAGATAGCCAGAAAATCTACATGTATTGTGAACAATGGGTTAAATGGAAGTTATAAACTTCTCAATTTTTACTTCCGTAAAAGCAGAATAATTACGGAAACAGATAAACTATTTGGAATAAGCCACAAAAAAATTATTCTGAATGTGTGAAGGAAATCACTGAAAGACACACAGCCCCTATGCTAAATAGATCTAAACTGAAAACAGGCCTTGAAATTGTGATGAAACAGATGAAACAAGGGCAATTGTTCTTACTGTGCTGCAAGATCATGAACATCATCTTTCATCATCAAGTAATGGGGAAGAAAAAGATACATTCCTTTTTAATTTTTTGGTCACTGAATAGGTACTCTTTACGCCGTATATTTTGCTTGTCTAACTTTTCATGAGTCAGGACTTCCCAACAATTTCACGAGTGGTTAAGATCGTGATTGTTGAGTACTAGTACATGTGCTTCAGCACGTCGTATTCATGATTTCGCGTGTTGTTAAATTTGCAAATAGTCCAGATTCATGAAATTCGAGTGGTTTCACCACGGTAGTTACCATGGATGACAGAGTTACCATTAATGGTAAGTTTTATGCAACGGGGCCCAGGTTTCATACACTAGACTGGAAGTAGACATGACTGGAAACAAAATCTGAATGAAGCTGGAACAACTTTTCCCTATATAAGATATGAAAAAAATTGATTAGCCTAGATTGTGGTCTCAAATAAAATATGCTTTTGTTGACTTGTTTGTCAGTCATTTATGCAATTCAATTTTCTTACAAGATAAAGGAAAATATTGATTTTCTCATGTCAAGGATGCTTTTGTTTTTTTGGTAACAATTTAGCCAGATGCATTCCACTACAAGAGCAGACAACAGCGACGAATGAGACGTTCTACCCACGATGCACTGCACACGGCACTTTCTCCCCCAAGCAGTGCAACGCCTTTGGGACGTGTTGGTGTGTGGATTCACACGGGAATGTCTTGCCAGATCAAAACGAGATGACCGCTGCCCCCAACGAGTTTTGTGTAGAAGGTATGTGTGTCACTATTAATCCCCTGTGGTGCAAAAAGGAAACCCTCTCAGCTAGTCCCAAACCATTAAATCTCCACTGATTTTGTACACATTTGTGTTTGCCAACACTTACAGAATAGGTCAACCCATTCCCCGAAATTAGGTTCAAATGTCAGCTTGTTTTAAGGGCTTAATTATGATATTTAAATGTGATTGATATGTGCAATCAGTAGCTGAATTATTTAGTTACATGTATGGTACAAGATCATAGTTGTGGAAATTCCTTGGAGAAATGTTGTTTGAGATTTAACTAAAAGTTGATAATCTGTTTCTGAAGCCACAGTACACATTGCGTACACTAGCTACCGGCACATTTTAGTTAAGATGCAACATTTCCAGTGAGCACATACACTGTAATAGCGTTGCTCGCGAGCAACCAGTTACGATCAGTGTTCACCATTTGTTTGCCAATAGTGTGACACAGATTGGACACATTTGCAGTGGCTGAGTACCCCACAAAAAAATCTTGTTTTGGGCTGTGAGCGCTGGTCTAAAATAAATCAGAGCAAATTGGGTAACAGAGATACCAACCAGTACAATTTGATCATATTTAGTACAATGAAAGAAGTCAAATATGACAGTACAATTTGGCCATCAAAAATATGCATATGTGTATCATCGATGAAGTGTATGCAGTTTGACAGTTTGTGTAATGTAGAGTGCGCATATGCAAGTTTACCATTTTTGTTGTTGACACTGTAATCAGTATGGGGTGAAAAGAGTTAAGATAAGAGTTAAGAGCAAACATTTCACTTGCCCATTCTTACTAGAAATGCATTTTTCTGACAATTTTTTGGCCCGGGGCCAATAGGACGGTGGTTGTTTTGAGTTTTCATGAATATCTGATTTTTCTCTCAAAAATCTGATTATTTAGGATATTCAGTCTGATTTTTTGTGTCAAGAGGTTGGCATCTCTGGGGTAACGATAGCCTCTCATTTCCATTCCACAGCTCCTTGTAGAAGAGAGCAGGAATCCACGCAGATCAGGGCCAATCTAGGTCAGCCGGTGACCTCTGACCCGCAATGCGACGCCGACGGTATGTACGCACCGCGGCAGTGCACCGCCAGTGGGGACCGCTGCTGGTGCAGCGAGCCGGACGGTACAGTCATACCCAACTCAGAGCGGGCTGGTGGCGACCAGCTGGAATGCTGTAAGTGTGGGTGAAGCGTTCTATAACCAGCGCAGACGACATGATTTTGCCATGATTCTGCAGTCATATAAGGGCCTACAACTGGAAATGTGACATCCCCTTCTTGCCCAAATTCTATGACCAGTGACATGTTGCATATAGGTTTTTCAATTATTGTAACTTACCATCAATGGTAATTATCATGGTGACAGGTGCACTAATGAGAGTTCATTGAATGTTGCCATGGTATGGTAAGAATTTCTTCTTGGGGAAACTGTATTTGGGACTGCAACATAAGAATTTCTTCTTGGGGATACTGTAGTTGGGACGGCAACATAAGAATTTCTCCTTGAGGAAACTGTATTGGGGTCTGCAACAAGAGTTTCTTCTTGGGGAAAGTGAGGTGGGGTCTGCAACGTGAGAATTTATCCTTTATCCTTTATGTATCATTGGGGACCCCATCCGTCATGGTGCTGATATTTAGCTTGTTTATTTGTCCCTTCCTAGCTGGACCGTGCGGAGATGGGAGGGAGCCTCTGGTCGCTCTTTCCTGCAACTCTCTCCTGACCTGTCCGCTGGGATACTACTGCCGCTTCCAGACCTCGTCCAATCACGGTGCTTGCTGCCCGCACACATAGAAGGTCAAAGGTCAGGGATATTTATTCTCTTCTTCTCATTCGACTTGACTCATTAACTTAACTCTTAACCTGCCGCTGTCACAAATTTGCGACCAAACTGTAATAGAGAAAACCACCGGCACAGAGGGGTTTTACCCCCGGCAAGTTCAGAATTAAGGAAGTGGGGTTACTTGGCTCCCAAGTTTCCTACTCAAAAAATGGAAACCGGGTATAACCGGCCCCCAAAAGGTATCAACCTCAGCTGGTTTGAACTCTATTTTAAGTACTTTTTCAGATGTCTGAATGCTGTTGATGTTTGCAACCATTACATAAGTGACTCATGCAGGAAAAATGAGTATGTGCATGAATTTGCATAATTAATGATTCATTAATTTTGTTTGTAATTGAAAATGTACTTAGGCCAACTTACAGAGTACGGTTATAGCCTTTTTGTTGGTTATTGTGCATTCTATTGCTGAGATCAGGGGGTGGGGAGGGGGGGGGGGGGGAGAGGGAAAACCTCTTCACAGTTATAGGAAGACTATAGATAACCCAACCTGATAAGGGTTAAATGTGTGTTACATCTTCTTTTGTGTACCATGGAGGTCACACATCA
Organism: Arbacia lixula; assembly: GCA_963669155.1. Taxonomy (NCBI): domain Eukaryota; kingdom Metazoa; phylum Echinodermata; class Echinoidea; order Arbacioida; family Arbaciidae; genus Arbacia; species Arbacia lixula. The sequence goes on from OZ022593.1 coordinate 2,002,414, forward strand.
GTTCAATACATGTAGCTTACTTTGGCATAATAATTCTGGATCAAGGTCAAACCAGACATGTTTATTGGTGATAGTGATTCATGGGAAGGTAGATACATTATAGACTGTGTAGACTGTGTATAGACTGTAGCCCCATTTACACTTGCTAAGATCACGATTTTTTAAATAGCGATCTTATGTCTCACCATTTACACTTGCCCCCCAAAATCGCGATCTGAAAAATCACAATTTTTTGATAGGTACTGCGCATGTCCACTAGTCATCCAAAGGAGACCCGCACGCTGCATGGTTATCATGACGTCATAAGTGGAGCGTCATTGTCGTTGTCATTGCGCATTGTTAAATGCGCGCGTAATTTTACAGAGAAAGATCAAAGTCAACCCGCCGGGAGTGCTGCAAGTCACGTGATTTTTCTACGCTCACCATTTACACTACCAAACTTCGCGATTTTCTTCGCGATTTTTTACGCGATGTTTAAAAAAAATCACACTCCAGGAAGTGATTTTTCTGGCATGATGTTTTGGTTGCTTGGATGTAAGTTGCTTAGCAACTTACACCCAAAAATCGGGATCTTTGAAAAATTGTGATTTTTGCTTGCCAGTGTAAATGGGCCTTGTAACATTCTGCGATGTATCATACCCCCATGATTAAATGTCTCGTGATACCATTATCACTACAGTTGTGACATGTGATAATGAACAAATGAAATTTTTAATGACAGAAACACCGCCAAAGGCTACTTTGGGTATTGCGATCAGGTATTAAACATTGGAAGAAAAATGTGTGTCAAATATTGTAAACCTACATAATTATCTTTATTATGTAACTCCTGTCTTTGTTTCCCTTCTCCCTCACACAGATTAACTTACAGCGAAACGTCTGCTGCAGAGTATTGAAAAATAGAATCTGTGAAGAATTGCATCTCATCTCTAGCCGGTGCAGACAAATTGCTGAGTTGGATGAATCATCCTGTAGCATAGGAAAGTTCATTGACCTTCAGGTCCTCAGTCTCAAAGGAAGAAGTGTAGAAGATGTATAGTAAGCCCATGGGGTTTACAGGGCTTGATAATGTAAGGGTTAACTCTCTTATTACCATTGGCATGTAGATGTGTTGTTAGCCAGTAAGGTGTTCAAGGCCTGGCAATGTAAGGGTTAACTCTCTCAATTACCGATGGCATGAAGATGTGTAGTAAGCCAATAGGGTTTTCAAGGTCCTGTAATGTAAGGGTTAACTCTATCAATAACAATGAAGATGTGTGTAGTAAGCCAATGTGGTTTTCAAGTCCTGGCAATGTAAGGGTTAACTCTCTCATTGCCATTGGCATGAAGATGTGTAGTAAGCCAATGAGGATTACAAGGCCCGGTAATGTGAGGGTTAACTCTCTCATTACCATTGGTATGAAGATGTGTAGTAAGCCAATGGGCTTTTCAAGGCCCGGTAATGTGAGGGTTAACTCTCTCATTACCATTGGCATGAAGATGCGTAGTAAGCCAATGGGGTTTTCAAAGCCTGGCAATGTAAGGGTTAACTTTCTCATTACCATTGGCATGAAATTGTGTAGTAAGCCAATGGGGTTTTCAAGGCCCTCTGATATAAGGGTTAATTATCTCATTAATTTTGGCATGAATATGTGTAGTAAGCCAATGGGGTTTACAAGGCCCGGTAATGTGAGGGTTAACTCTCTCATTACCATTAGCATGAAGATGTGTAGTAAGCCAATGGGGTTTTCAAGGCCCTGTGATGTTAGGGTCAACTCTATCATTATATCATTGGTATGAATATGTGTTGTAAGCCCATGGGGTTTTCAAACCCTGATAATGTAAGGGTAAACTCTCTCCTGACCATTGGCATGAACATGTTTAATAAGCTTTAGTAAGGTTTCCAATCCAAACAGGACCAAGAATATGAAAGTTATGAATATCAACTCTTGCTACAAATTAGTTTTTGACCAACACTTACAGATTAAAACAAGATTACTTGGGCTATCCGGCTTTTGTACCTACATGTACATGTATGTATCATGTATGTGCACAGTATTGATGAAAAAAGGTTAAGATGAATGTTGCTGGTTGCTTGCAACCATTGCCATTTTATTGGCAAATAGGCTGTCATTTGATATGCCAAGTGTTACTCTCTTATACTCGGTGGTAATAAAAAAATTGACACTTTTGAAAAATAATTTAAAATCAGTTTCAACTCACATCAAGCTGAAATTGACACATCATGAAGTCAAGGTATGTCACATTTTTTAAAGACATTTTAGTGACATTGCATCATTTACTTATCTTGCTATAATCCTTGGAATATTTAATGAGAGTTTCACTTTTGGACAAATCTAGACCTCAAAATATGTGTATAAAAAAATGAGATAATCAATTCAGTACACAACAATGACCATTGTGTATCACACCTTAATCCGCTAGCAACTGCCATCGTAATGTCATTAATTATGCGTAATGCATCTGGGAGAAAAGAAGTTAAGGGTTGGCATGTGTGGCAATGACCATTGTGTTCTGAATTAATTATCTGAAACACACACATTTTTAGATCCATCTTTTTCCAAAAGTGAAAGTCTCATTAAACATTTCAAGGATTATTTCAAGAAAAGTATTTAATGGAATGTTACAAAAACTGTATTTAAAAAATTGACGTCCCTTGACTTTATGATGTGTCAATTGCAACTCAATGTGAGTTGAAACTGATTTTTAATTTAACTTTAATTTTTAACTTACTGTACCTTCTGAGAGGATATCTTGATTGTTGTCCAAATGATGTTAATATGACAGAATGCCACAAGAAAGTTCATTCATGTTTCAGCTGTAGTAGTCAGGAAAAGTAAAATGCATGACATGCTTGTATAGAATTACAATTACAATTCTGTTTTCCAGATGCATTGTTTCTGTTGTGAAATATACCTGTAGTTAGTTTTTTTTTTATGTTACCATACATTATGTATTTCAATATCCGATATATTGATGTGATTTCTCTCCAGCTATGTAAATGTAATAATGTATGTTTATCAAAATATATTTCTGATGCACCCAGCTTGCCTTACTTATAAATTTCTTTCAGCTATTTCTTTACCTCTGAAATATGTTATTAAAGCCTCTTACTTAACATAAACTGTTGCACGTGTTTATACTGTTTCTCAAAATACTGATTCTTCAGGGGAAGTGAGGAATGAGGGGAGATGGGGGGGGGGGGAGGAATAACAGAAAAAAGGGTTGGTTTTTTTTAGAAGAAAAATGAATCAAGATGGAGAAATAATGCTAAATATGTTACTCATTTCGAATAAATTGCTAGTGATAATCGTTTGTCTCGCAATGTATGGTAAACGGAATCGAAAAGATCACGACGTTTTGTGCGCCGCTGCAACACTTCGTCAGGTTTCACACAAAATTGTAGTAAGTAGCTTATGATCTTTTTACATTCCGTTGACCATACATTGCGAGACAAACGATTATCACTAGCAAGATGGAGAATGTTTGAGAGAAATCAGACATAAATGAATGTTAATATCTAAGTACTGACTAATAAAACCCTAAGCTCTTGCATTACTTATTTGACATCTACTACTACATAATGACTCATAATTAGTTCAAATGAACATCTACCAAATACTTTGTCTACATTTTGCATAAGAATGACATCTCCACAAGGAACAGCTTGTAACACATCAAGATAAAGCACAATGCTTTTTAGTGGAAATATTACCCAAGACTTATCTTATTCTTGTAATCTTTTCAATTTTTATTCAAGCTTTCACCAATCAGTTTTTCTGATTTGACTTGTTGAGAGTCAAGTCCTACTACATGTAATTATCAAGGTTCCATGCCCTCTAGAAGTCAACATTTTGGCGAAAAGTTTGACCAAAAGTATAACTAATAATACTACACTAGATGCTCAATAAACCATTCAATTTCATGTACAGATGTTGTATTAGGATGAATGCTCCTCTCAAAGAGGAGATGGATACTATATAAGCCAATATTTTCTTAGGCAAACGGTTAAGCAGACATCGTTCCATTACGTAGCTTATCACACTGGTTAATTTATATATGCAAGATTGCAATATGTTTGCATGACAAATTTGTGAGAAAATGTTTTCCTCACAAAAGTAACTACTTGTACAGTACATGAAGGACATAATACATATAAAATGCAAAACAAGTTTTTCAGTTGATACTTCACAAGATTTTATTCCTTCACATTTCTCTGCAGTGGAATGCTTTTTAAGATACTTGTATATCACAGTTCCAGCCACATAAATGTACTGGCATGTTACACATATCTCATACATGTACAGTCTGATTAACCCTGCTGTGATTTACGAGAACAAACAAAAAGTTGTGAAATTGTACGGTCAAAAATGGCGATGGTTTGTGTCAAGTACATGTACGTTAACTGAAATGATAAAAAGCACCTTGTCTCTGAGAAACATGTTAATTCTACCTATTCCGTCAAAAGGGGAAAATAGCAACAATATCTGGTGATATACCAGGAATACCTCAGCAGTGTTCGAGACAAAGGCGTTGCACTGCTATTCATGTAGATGGTATTCACCTAACCTTAAATGCACTAGGCTAGTCAAGCCCATACATCGCCTGTTGTCATGGAAATATGTGCCAACAGAGATGTTGCATTTGTTGACTGAATGTGGAATGTTTCCTTTTACATGAGGTTTGTGCTTCAAGGCATGGAGAAGTAATTTTTATTTCTTTTACGTACAAAAGTTGTCTCCCTAACTCTACATATACAAGTGTGTACATAAAGACATTTGGGTATATGCATGTATGTACGTATGTATGTATGTATGTATGTATGTATGTATGTATGTGTGTGTATGTGTGTATGTATGTATGTATGTAGGTGCCTACTGTATGTGTCACTTTGTCACCGTGTATCAAAGTTAAAAGACAGTCTTAGAGAATCTGATTCACCCCGTGTTTGTTTCTCAACTTCAATTGAAAATGACTCCCACAGACCTGTAATCAGCTGTATGGACATTAGACGACTGCTATGAATACATTAAAAATTCTTTTTAGGGCCCAATTAAGCCCTACCCCTTTGGTTACTGCAGTTCCATTGCAATTTGACATCCTAACTAGACCAGGATTCACACAGCCAAAAAATCTAACCATGAGCAATGGGTTACAAAATAAAAATAATAGGAGATTACAGTAAAGCCGAGCTAAAACGTCTCTGATCTACATCACAGCAAGACCATATGCATTCATGCAATGCACAAGGTAGATATTGTCTGATCTTGATCAAAGCAAGACCATACATGTTCATGCAATGCACAAGGTAGATATTGTCTGATCTAGATAAATGCAAGACCATATGTGTTCATGCAATGCACAAGCTAGATATCGTCTGATCTAGATCAAAGCAAGACCATACATGTTTATGCAACGCACAAGCTAGATATTGTCTGATCTAGATCAAAGCAAGACCATATGTGTTCATGCAATGCACAAGCTAGATATTGTCTGATCTTGATCAAAGCGAGACCATACATGTTCATGCAATGCACAAGCTAGATATTTTGAAAGACGGGCTTTTAGCTTTAGTTGGGCTCCACTGTACATGAACCTGAGAAAAAATTGGCAAAAGTGCAGAGAAAAATCAGGCAAACCGTACAGGACAAATGGATTCAGCCATACAAATGTTCAGGGCTTGTAATTACGAGTTAAAAAACATCAACTAATTATTCCATTCTTTGTCTGATTTTCCTAAAACATAAGCCAACCACCTCTTTGATGCTTCTGCTTTGCTTTCAGTCAAATTAACTCTTTGTAGATTATTTTTTTTATCCTCCTCAAAGCTGACGTTCATAGAGCTGGATTAAACGGACCATAGTAGAGCCTCAGCATTCTAGTATCTACAGGAACTATATACAGGTTGTAGAAGGAACAACTGGGTGGTGGGGTCATGACTTGTTGACTGTTGGTGTGGCTTTGACGATGGCCTCTCGTGGTTTGTCCTTCCTCAACTCCCAGATCTAAGAGGATGGGGGGGGGGGGGGGGATAAGAAGAGCATGAGGAGTGTTATCTTGTACAAAGTTATTTTGGTAAAATAAGGTTCATTAGCAGGTAATTGTATGTAATGGAAAGAAAAATTATACGTTATATGAGTATTTTATTTTTAAAATGTATGTGTTTTCTACCTTCATGACATTCACATAATGCGGTGTGTGAGTGCACGACTTTGCATGTGTGTGTGGTGTGTGTGTGGTTCTGCTTTTGGATGCAATTTTCTTGTTTCTTTCATATGTTTGATATCATAATTTAAAATCATAACTTTAAATGTATTCATATATTTCTTTCAAGTTGAAAAGGTTTCCATAGAAGTTGCCATTGGTAGCAGAGTTACCATCAATGGTAAGTTAAATGCTATTCATACATGCATCATTATTTTAATGTATAGATACACACTTTGAACTTGTAGACAGCAATGACTCAACAAAAAACTTACTTGAATGTAGGCCTCTGAGAGAGTGATAAGCTGAGGGAGAATGTCTGCCACGTGCAAGTCTTGGATCTCGTACCACTTTGCTGATGACTGTTGAGACAAAATTCAAACAAAACCACTCAAAATACAGCTTCCTGTGTGTCCGTCATGTTTGACAACTGTTTATAGGTTATAAAAGGAGAATTTGAATACAATCAGAAAAAGCAGAAAAGCAGAGTCAGGAAAATCTAGAGGACTTTCTCATGCAGAGTAATCAGGGATTTCAGGATTTTAAAAAAAGCTGGCACATCGACATGTGAGAGAACCATAATACAAATGTTGTATGTACATGTATATGGTGTTCCAAACTACCCACGATCTTTAACCCATTTACATTCACCAATATCAAAAAGGTACCAGTCCAGTATACTTTTTCATTATATTTTGAAGGCAATGATTTTGATGGCAAATTTTGAAGGCAAATATTTTGATGTGTGCAAGAAGTATTTCAATAGTTAAGCTGCCATTCAGATTAGTATTCGTGGCATTTATTTTGCAAAAATGTTGTTGAAGTAGTGTTTTACTCTGAAAAAATTGTATGTCTGTCTCGAAAGAACATCTGTGTACCACAGTACATACATGTACTGTATGCATGCAGTACCACAATGCAAAATCCAGTGGACACACAATAGTCATACCTTAGCCTGTACCACAGTCATAGTACCATAAAGAATGTTGGGTTATACCATTCCTTAACGGGTAAGAGCAACTCACTCTGTGTAGGACATGGACCTTGAAGGCACCCTTGCCCCTCCCAGGTTCCCCCTCGTGCACAATGTTAGCTATCAGGTCGTAGCTTGTGTACTTGTGGGCTGCAAGCACTTCCTCATCCACTGACAGCAGCTCTGCAAGGTCAATGTTCCTGGGAGATTAAGAAGAATTAAGAGGAACAGTTATTGTATTAGGTCTGCAAGGTCAATGTTCCTGGGAGATTAAGAAGAATTAAGAGGAACAGTTATTGTATTAGGTCTGCAAGGTCAATGTTCCTGGGAGATTTAGAAGAATTAAGAGGAACAGTTATTGTATTAGGTCTGCAAGGTCAATGTTCCTGGGAGATTTAGAAGAATTAAGAGGAACAGTTATTGTATTAGGTCTGCAAGGTCAATGTTCCTGGGAGATTTAGAAGAATTAAGAGGAACAGTTATTGTATTAGGTCGGCAAGGTCAATGTTCCTGGGAGATTAAGAAGAATTAAGAGGAACAGTTATTGTATTAGGTCGGCAAGGTCAATGTTCCTGGGAGATTGAGAAGAATTAAGAGGAACAGTTATTGTATTAGGTCTGCAAGGTCAATGTTCCTAGGAGATTTAGAAGAATTAAGAGGAACAGTTATTGTATTAGGTCTGCAAGCTTAAGAGAAACAGAAATCAGCAATACGCCCGAATATAACGAGTGTGGAATCTCACATTCATACCTTCCTACACCTTTTCAGGCAAAGTGAAGAACTATCCTTGTTTACGTTTGAAACAGACCGACCATGGTCTACGTTCATAAACTGCCCTGCACCGCTCCGCATCACTGTGTGGTGTGATAAGCCATAATGTGCTATTGCTAGTACCTAGGTTATAGGTTTGGAACGACCCATCCAATCCTTACTCAAAATCTACTGATCGCTATTATTCCACCTAGAGTCAGCTTCCAGTTCTATCATTAGGAGGGAAGTTCATATACAGTATTTTTTCTCCATTTTCTGTATTTTTTTACTAAAAAAAACATTGACCTGCAAAAAAGGGCTACCCTGTCTTTAACCCTCTCAGTACCAAGCATGGACAGACCCATATGAAAAACAACGCAGTTTCTTGCCTATGGGACTGAGTGGGTTAAAGGCAATCTCACATGGAAGAGACTGTAACTGGGTGACTCACTTGACTGGGAAGTTGACGATGGTGCGGTTCTTCTCCACGAAGAAGGTGTTTTTGGTAAAGCGCTTCATGCAGAGGATAAGGTATGGAGGAAGACGGGTCAACTGATACCGTTTGATGAATGACTCCTTGTACGTCTTGTACTCCTACAAACAAGCAAGTCAACAAGTCAACAAAGCACAAAGTCAAGTACTTAAACACTTCTATTCCAAAAGAGATTCATCCATATTTGATAGATTGCATAATTGTTTTTTTTTTATTTCTTTTCTTGGGGGGAAAATATTTACTTCATACAAGGGAATAAATTGCATTTCATCCAATTTTCAAATTCCAGAATTTTTTTTTGAATATTTTAAGGAAAAATCATGTTTCATTTTAAAATGAACTAAATCCACAATATCTATGTGTCAGGAAGAGGAAGCTATTAGAGGAGGCTATGGGAGTCAATATTAATGGAGTTCTGCTATGACCATTAGTCTCATTCCTTAATGAGTTTGGATTTTCACCGCTTGCAGTTGACGCCACAAGTTTACATACATACAGGAAATTCAAAGAAAAGTTGACACTTGCCAAGCATCATCAATTTTTCTATACCTTATAAAATATTTGTGCTATCATGACAAATTTGATATCAAACAAATGTCACCCATGTCATTTTTGTCATTATGCAATGCCCCATCACATTGCTTTGTCATCAGGAGCTGACAAATATTTAGGTGTCATTTCCCCCCTAAATCTTCATATTGTAGACAAAGTCAAAATAAAAACTTCATATTTGTGCAAGTTACTTCTCAACACAAACATTTCAGATTACACTTTTCTTGTTAAGTGGTGACATATCATGATAGAAAATGTACTATAAATCATAGATCTGACATTTATATATTTCTATGAAACGATGTCTGAAAATGTAATAAACAATGGAATAAATTTGGCACGTATATTACATTTTTTTTCTTCAAAGAAAATTCCACCTGAAATATAATCTAATCCCAACGGCATCCCAATCATGTGGAAGAGCTTAATACGCTCTTTCATTTGATACCACATTCGTCATGATAGTATTTATATTCCTGAAGATATAGTAAATTTTGCAAAGTTTGGCAAGTGAACAAATTTTACTGAATTCCATGTGTGTATGTAAACTTTTGGCCTCACCTGTAGATACTAAGCAGTGCGCCTCCTGGGTGTACTTCCGAACACTTCAATATTTCGGAAAGAAATTTCATGACCTTTTTCTCTGAGCCTTCCCACACATTTTGATACCAAATTTATGGCGATCGGACCTACCGTGCTGGTGTCAGATTATGTTACCGAACACATGTCACTGAAATTTCGCTATTTCTCTATATGACTGTGTATATACCTGTGGACAAAATCAGGAGCTTTTCCATTTTATATAAATTCTTTTCTAGTAAGTATCATTGTTTTAAATAGTTTAATCAATTACCACACACACACACACACACACACATACACCCACATTCACACACACCCACACCCAAATAGCAATAAAAAGCTTGACGAAAAACAAAGAAATGCATAAGAAAATTGAAAAACAATAACATACATAAGAAATAATTACCAAAGCCTATCTTTTTCTTTCAGGAATTGATGAGGAAGTTATGAAAGCATTTGTACCAAAAATTGCTATTCCAGAGGCTTTATTTAGTGAGAAATACCAAAATCTATGATTTCTCGCATAAATTAATTCATAAAATGAAAATAAAAAGATTTTTCGTAAATTTAGCTATATAACTTTTTAGATTACATCATTCTTGACCCTTGTGCAAAATTTTGAGGCAATCAAGCGACCCATGGCCGAGATCTCAAGGGGGGCCATAATGCCCCCCCCCCCATGTAATAACAAGCTTTGAAATACCCCGGGAGTATAAGGGTTAAGAAATGGCATACCTTTTCGGTCTGGCCGTCAAACTTGGCGAGCAGGGAGGAGAGAGGCACCTGGGGGATGATGTTTTGCTCCAGCTCATCCTTGAAGAGTGGGGCGGGCGGGATGTCGAGGGACAAGAAGAGGAAGGGTTGGTCCTGCATCGTCTCTGAGGAGGTAAGAAGTGGTTTGGAGGCTTGCTACATACTGTTGTGTTAGGTACACTACAGCTCAAAGGAATTGGCTTCGGGAAAGGGAAAGGGAAGAAAGGGAAGGACCAGCAGTTTTAACCCATAGTATATTTTGTCCAGTTGAAACATTATGCTTTTTAGCCTAAAAAGCATCATGTTTCATGCTGAACTGGAAAAATATACCGCGGTTTAAAACTACGGCTCCTTCCATTTCTTCCCTTTCTCTTTCCCTATGCCAATTCCTTTGAGCTGGAGTGTAGTGTTGATGGTTGCCCTCAACAAAGATAAGGTCTATAGAGTAGCTGAATGCTGAGTTGAAGAAGGACTAGTGGACTTGAAGTGCATTACGGGTTGTAGAGCATTTAATACTGAAATAACTCTAATGCTGATAAGTAATACTGATGAATAACTCTCTGTGATAAATTTTTCTATATCTCTCTTCTACCTCTGGTATACCACTCTGATGAATCTGTCTATCTCATTCAAACTCTCTGAGCTCTCTAAATATATACACTCTCTGTTATCAGAAACAAGTAAGCAACTAGAGCAATTTGACTGCCACGCAGTCGATAAATATGCCTCTCCCTCTGTGCTAGCTCCATTCAAATTTATTCTCAGAATACGTGTATGTTTTGTGGGCAATGTAGCATTGAATTCCTAAATAGTGTACTATCAATGGGGCCAAATGGTTAAACAATGACTTACAAGAGGAAAGTCGCCCTGAATAGCACAGCTAAACAGTGTACTATCAATGGAGCCAAATGGTTAAACAATGACTTACAAGAGGAAAGTCACCCTAAAACAGCACAGCTAAACAGTGTACTATCAATGGAGCCAAATGGTTAAACAATGACTTACAAGAGGAAAGTCGCCCTGAATAGCACAGCTAAACAGTGTACTATCAATGGAGTCAAAGGGTTAAACAATGACTTACAACAGAAAAGTCAACCTAAATAGCACAGCTTAACAGTGTACTATCAATGGAGTCAAAGGGTTAAACAATGACTTACAAGAGAAAAGTCACCCTAAACAGCACAGCTAAACAGTGTACTATCAATGGAGTCATAGGGTAAAACAATGACTTACAAGAGAAAAGTCAACCTAAATAGCACAGCTAAACAGTGTACTATCAATGAAGTCAAAGGGTTAAACAATGACTTACAAGAGAAAAGTCACCCTGAATAGCACAGCTAAACAGTGTACTATCAATGGAGCCAGAGGGTTACCAAATGACTTACAGTACAAAAGGAAAGTCACCCTGAATAGCACAGCTAAACAGTGTACTATCAATGGAGTCAAAGGGTTAAACAATGACTTACAAGAGAAAAGTCAACCTAAATAGCACAGCTTAACAGTGTACTATCAATGGAGTCAAAGGGTTAAACAATGACTTACAAGAGAAAAGTCACCCTAAACAGCACAGCTAAACAGTGTACTATCAATGGAGTCATAGGGTAAAACAATGACTTACAAGAGAAAAGTCAACCTAAATAGCACAGCTAAACAGTGTACTATCAATGAAGTCAAAGGGTTAAACAATGACTTACAAGAGAAAAGTCACCCTGAATAGCACAGCTAAACAGTGTACTATCAATGGAGCCAGAGGGTTACCAAATGACTTACAGTACAAAAGGAAAGTCACCCTGAATAGCACAGCTTAACAGTGGAGTCAAAGGGTTTAACAATGTCTTACTTCTCAAAACACACTGCAACTTCAAAAGTAATGCAGCCTTTGGTGTTGAAAACAAATGCATTTTGCAACATTTCACTTCCCACTTTGCCCTATATTTGGGAGTACATCACATTTCATGACTGCATAATCATAGCAAATGACACACCAATGTGAAGAGGAATAAGCAAGCTGGAAACAAAATCAGAATGTTGTTATGCAGTGCAGTGTAAGACAACATTTCCTTACATGCAGTATGGGGAACCGCATAGTATAAACAACTTTTCAATAAAGGAGGGCCATACCTTTGTATTCCTCTGTCTTGAGGAGTTTCTCCTTCTCCTCGTCAGACACCTCAGCCGGGAGGACCTTCTTGGTGAAGATCCTCATGCGGCCTTGGAACGTCTTGTAGACGATGCTGCTGGTGGTCTTCTTGCCCCCACCTAGCGACGCATGAAGGGCATTGATGAACCAGGACAGAACCTCCACTGGATCACCTAGCAATGTCATACAACACAAGACGTCTTATTAATGACAGCGTATCCCATTTGCACAAGTCATGAGACTCGGTGGGAATCAGCAGTATACCCTATTTTTTCTATTTTTGCAAATGAGTATGAAATCTCACAGTTATAGCTTCACAAGCTTTTTCAGATAAAATGGAAAATTATCCTTGTTTATGTTTGAAACGCATCGACCATGGTCTACGTTCATAATCATATTATCCCTTTTAGCATGCGATTCAGTTAATGTTTCCATGATGAAGCTGTCAGAACGTGCAGTTATCTATACAATCCATTCAAAGTATCCATTCATATATCCAACATGAAGGACACATCGCTATAACCAGGAACGGTGACATTTCAAGTCTGCAAACTTGTAGCGAGATTCCAATGTAGTGAAAGGTAGCCCGTCCCTTTTGCAGACCTAATTCTGAAAGATCCCTGACTTTGTCATCATTTGAGAGAGAGCGGCTATATAACCTTTCCCTGGAATTGACAAAGAGCAAAATTCAGCTTTGAGGAAATAATCTTTGATAATTGATTGAGCTTTCTTTTTTCGTACCACAAAATCTCAGTGAAAACTAGTGAGATTTTCATTTATTCTATGGGAGTTATAGTACCTCTGACCTTAAAATTTCACAGTTTTGGTATCCCAAAGATACATGCTAAATATGTGAAAACTTTCGTGTAGTTTGGGGATGTTTGTACAAGGGACGGGCCATCTTTAAACAACTGGTACATCTGCTAGGACATATCAATATAAACAGGACGAATGAAAGAATTGGAGATATGGGGGAGAGAGGGGGAGGGGAGAGGGAGGGGGTGGGTAGGGGGAGGGGGAGGGGGTGGGGAGGGAGGGACGGGGAGGAAGAGACTGTTTGCTGCTGTACCTTGCTCAGTGATCTGGAACCGTTTCTTGCTGCAGAGCACGATGGCCTGCAGCATCTCATGAGGACTCACATGAGCCTTAAAATTCCGCTGGTTCCACATCTTCCTCAGCAGCTCCCCAAACCTGCGAGGGCGGTAGACAGATATAAACATAAATAAACACTCTGAAAACATTGGGAAGAACTTAGGAAAATGCTATGACCAGACTGCTTTAGGTTTGAGAAAAGTTTTTCCTAATCACAAGAGTCTCATATTTACATGAAATTATTTCCCAGCTGATTCTGAATCTTTAATAGTCATCAGCTCCCAATACAACACAAACAGTGAATAAGCAGCAGATAATTTTTTTATAAGAATTTGCAACTATTATTTAAAATAATATTGTTAGCATATAAAAACACATCATATACAATAAATAGGTAAATATACATAGCGTGTTGAAAAGATGAATCTCCTGAAAAATCCTTCCACACCGAGGAGGGAAACAGATCAATCAGGACTAGAACATGAATATTGAGCTGATTTAATTGAATTCAGACAGATCTGACAAGCAGTTTGATAGCTGTAATAAAAAAAAAATTGAGCTATTTTCCACTCAGATACTGAGTAGCGTGACTCCTGCAAAATCAATGACAGGCTAAGAATAAACATCAAATTCTGTTTAAGGTTTAATTAAGCCACACCCTTTTTGTCACTGCAGTTTCGTGGCAAATCTTAACATGCTTAGTGGACCAGGGTTCACAAAGCCAGAAAATCTAACCGTAGACAATGCCTTAAAACATACATTTCTGTTTTTTAACTGCTTTTGACAACATCTCCTTTTTGGACATGACTGGTCCTTTAACCCTCTACGCACAAGAAAAATTTCTGCTTTATGTGAATTGTGTGTAATTCTTGTGAAAAAAGTCACATGTGGTACACAAAGGATTAAATTGATTGCTCACCGCTGAGAGAGGATGTTCATGATGTTGCCTGGAGGGAGTTTAATGTTGATGTAATTCTCTTCGCGGAGGAAGTAGTTCCGCATTGGTACCACATTTGATAGGGCCTGAAAGGGAAGAGTGCAAGTTGATTAGATATCAGTACGGTACATCTAGTGAACTGAAATAAAGCATCCAATGTACGCTGAACATGCACTGTAACTATTCACTGAGAATTAGAATGATTTCTCTGGACCACGGCCATGTTACATATAGGTTTTCAATAATTGTAACTTACCGTCAATGCAAACTACCATGGCAACGGGTGCAAGAATGAGAGCTCATTGGCTGTTGCCATGGTAGTTACCATTGATGGTAAGTCACTTTATTATTGAGATGGCAGTTCCTCTCCAGTATTTTCTTCCATTTTATGTGCTTTTTTTAATCTTTAGCATTTTGTTGACCTGAAAAAGAGCTACCCTGTCTTTAAACCATTTACTACAAGATTTTTAGGACAGCACCAGCAGCCTGAAACAAGCTTTGATAAACAAAAACAAAGGGTGAATATTGACCACACTGCTTGCCGTTGTTTATCCACTGGTGAGGCCAAAAAGCCTCCATTGTGTTACTGTAACTGTTTCCTACTGAGACGGACAAACAATGTTTGATATAATCCTTCTAAATCAGCATTTCTGCAAGGAAGGGAGAGTAACTCACATGTAAGAGCACATTGCAGTAGTCGTTCTCC
This sequence comes from Arbacia lixula, assembly GCA_963669155.1. Taxonomy (NCBI): domain Eukaryota; kingdom Metazoa; phylum Echinodermata; class Echinoidea; order Arbacioida; family Arbaciidae; genus Arbacia; species Arbacia lixula. The sequence goes on from OZ022593.1 coordinate 2,017,596, forward strand.
TTGATGTTGTTGAGACCCACGATTCCTGCTACATACATGGTGGTGTCGTACGCGCGGCAGGGTTTGGGGTCATTGTCCAGACGAGAGATCTGCTTCTTGGTGAAAGTGGGCTTCAGCACGTACTGAAAGTGGTAAACAAGGAAGAAATATCAGCCCACTCATTACTGAGCCCGCTTATATGTGGGCTGGCTTTCTTCCACTCAGATACTTAGCAGCATGACTCCCATACAATCTGCTGTTCAGACAACAGACGACAGGCTATGAATAAATTTCAAATACCTTATAGGATGCAATTAAGCCACATTCCTTTGGTTATTGCAGTTCCATGGCAATGTTTGACATCCTAAATAGACCAGGGTCCACAAAGCCAGAGAATCTAACTGTGAGCAATGGGTTAACCTGTCTATTGGGTTTGTATGCATTTATGGGGGAAACATACACTACAGCTCAAAGGAATTGGCATAGGGAAAGGGAAGGAGCTGCAGTTTTAACCCGCAGTATATTTGGTTAAGTTCAGTATGAAACATAAATGCATTAGCCTAAAAAACATCATGTTTCATGCTGAACTGGACAAAATATACCACGGTTTAAAACTGCAGCTCCTTCCCTTTCATCCCTTTCCCTTTCCCTATGCCAATTCCTTTGAGCTGTTGTGTACATGGGGCACATGAACTCCCACAGTTGTAGAAATGTAGCTCTACAGAAATTGTGTCGAAAGCTGATTTGACAAAAGTGACAGTGATTAAAAAAAATGAAAGCAAAAACAAAACCACAATAATCTTCAACAGCCTCAATGTTAATCATACACATGTAATGCCAAGGCATGGAATTCGCTGGCTCATTTTTTTTTCAATTTTCATACATAAAACCAGCCTGATTTTCTTTCTTGCAGATATATGATTTTAACAAGCAGCGGGTTTGTCCTACCCTCCAAGAACAGTTTGAATGATAATGTTGATTTTTAAAAATAAAAATTCAAGCACTTTTCACAAACTAAGAATCGAGAGCTGAACTTACCTACAACATCACAGCCTTGTATCAGGTTTGCAACTTTCGCAAATTAAAACAAATCATAACATTTCACGATCTTGCCCAATTGTACTCAAACATTTGCTCATCTTTTTCTATTATTTGTATGCTTTTGTTGACAAGAACTTTTTGTTGAAGTGAATAACACCTTTTAATGACTATTACCCCCCAAAAAAAAATTATGCAAAAAAAAAATGGGCAAAACTTACTGTGATATCCTCTAGAGATGAATCAATAATCTCATAGTTGTCAGGTAGGCAGTAGAACTTCAGAGTGTGGAGGTTGAGGAAGACATGGTGATTGATGTAGACGCTGTGGGTGTATGCATGGGACTTCTGGCCTCGACCTGGGTTATGGGGGGGGGGGGAGCAAGGGGCAGGGATAGAGAATGAAGGGGAAGGGGCAGGAAGGAACAGGGGAGGTAGGGATGGGATGGGGATGGGGAGGAGTTGAGGGTTGGTGGGACAAGGGGAGAAAAAAAGATGGGAAGACAGAGGAGGACAAATTGGAGGGGGTGGGGGATGAAAGAGGAGGGTGAGAAAGGAGTGGGAGAAAGAGGAGGGGGAGAAACTGTTAAATTTGCTAAATATACATTGGTCAACGATGCAAATATTATCCAAACATGGTAAGACACTACTAATAACAAGGACTATTTACAGAGGGAAGCTTTAGCAGCGCGAACACTGAGTGTAATCCTGCATCATCATAACTATGTAATCACAAGGGAATGACCTACCTGCAGGGTGTTTCATCAAGCTGTTTGTAAGCTACAAACGACTTCAACACAACTGGTGACCTGCTCTTGTGCTAAATCAGATTCTCAATGATTTTGATTCCCATAAGCTAAAGTTGAACTTGGTAAATTAACTTCTTGTTCTTAACAAGTGTCTGAATAACAAGTTTATGATTTGTCAAATTTGAATAGGATTGTCAGAAATTAACTCTCTGTTAAAACAGGAATAAATTGGGGTATCTCATTTAGCACATGAACAAGTCACCAGTCATGCGTAAGGTTGTGGATAGCTTATGAACAGCATGGTGAAACACCATCCAGGGGGGTGTTTCACCAAGCTGTTCATAAGTTACAAAATACTTTACGAACGACTGGTGATCCCTTGAGCTAAATGCGATACCACACTTTGTCCATTGGAAATCTGATTTGGCACAAGAAGGGATCACCAGTCATTCGTAAAGTCGTTCGTAACTTACGAAGAGCTTGGTGAAACACCCCCTTGGTCTGTATTTCTCTTTTAGGCACAGAGCAGCTATGTGGGCTGAACTGTAAAGCTGAGAATTAAAAGTGGTAGCTGCTGGGCTCGAACCCATACCATTCTGGGTGAGGGGTCAAGAGGAACGATCTGCCCTACTTTGACAAAAGGAAACAAATGCCAAATCACTCAAATCTGAGTTATTGGTCCTCTTACATTGTACCCAGGATTCCAAACATATAGACAAAATCTGGAGAAGAAATATTCATCTTGCTGTGAGATATTCAATCTAACATGATATGATATTGCACCAATGCCAATGCAAATGATGGACACATTTTGCTCATTCACAAGAAAGGTTACTTTTGTTAGTTGCCACCTTTGGCAGTGATCCACTACACCACTTCACTTCTACTGGCCTTACCCTGGAAGTACTTGCCACAAACGAGGCAGGCGTAGACGTTGAGGTGCGATAGGGAGACGGAGCAGAGCTTCTCAAAGTCAAAGTCCAGCAGACTCCTGAAAAACAATGGCACAAACAACAACCATTTCAACTATTAGAAGCCTTTTTTATCCAATCTTGCATACATTATTACAATAATTTTAGACTAGCACTCACAGCCAGAAACAAGATTATTTTGGGCTACCAAACCACTGTACCCTTGTACTGTAAGTGTGCATGCTATTGATAAACAAAGGGTGAATATTGATTGTAACTGGTTACTTACGAGCGCTGCCATTGTGTCCACTGGATATTTTGCATTAAAAACATGCCGCTAGTGCATACAATGTGTACTGCAGTATAAAGGCTTCCTTCACAGATGGATATATATTCCTTCTCAAACAACTTTTCTCCAAAGAAGTACCACAAATATGATCATGAACTATAGCTTGACAATTGAAATACTGATTGCACATTTCAACAACATTCAAATTCAATGAACACATACTTGATGACAGACTTAAAACATGCTTAGGTGGGTACATTTATGGAAACTGGGTACGTCCGGTTCCCGTTTTTGAGTAGGAAACTTGGAAACCGGGAATTATAGACATTAAAACTTGGTATGGCGATTACCTGTATAGAAAGACCATGTATCTATCAAGTCATTTCCCTTGAACAATTGTTGCTATTGGAACCCATGTTAAAGGCTGTACATAAAAACTACCTCCTTTTGAAAAAAACACATTTCATGCGTCCCTTGGCCAGTCTTCTTTTACAGATTTAAACATAATTGTATATTTCTTACCGGTTGATTGTATCCAGATACGGGCAGCTTCTGCTCTTGTCCACTCTGGGTCCTTTACGAGCTCTTGACGGCACTAAAGAGAGACAAACAGAGATAATGTGTTTGTGTGTGTGTGTGTGTGAGGGAGAGAGAGAGATAGGAGGAGGGTGTGTGAGAGAGAAAGAGATTCAGAGGAAGAGGGGAAGAGAGATAGAGAGGAAGAGAGAGAGAGAAAGAGAGAGAGAGAGAGAGAGAGAGAGAGAGAGAGAGAAAGAGAGAGGCAAGAGAGAGGGAGGGTGACAGAGAGAAAGAGATATATGGGGAAAGAGGGAGAGAGAAGAGTATATTGACTGTACAGTGTAAGAGTACAATACTATTGATGCATGTAAGCAATTATCAGACATGCCGACTCGCCTGCATGAGGTGTGGAGTCCCTCCCATACCCACCCACCAACCACCCTTTCTTTAATGCATTTAAAACTTGTCAGACACAGAAATGCTGAGCTACCTTGTATCGATCTACTTTTAAACTCAAGATTAGACATTTTAGACTATGTCTATGCATGCCCAAGCAAGTATGTCCCGAAGCTCGCTCACAAAAAAGAAGAGATCCACCACGATACTACATTCCCCCCCCCCTTCCTCATCACACTTAGCTATAACTAAAGATCTGCACAAATCTCACGCCTGGTCTCTGAAGTTGGCATCTCTGAATTATCATCGTAACATATCATTGTTACATGTTAATTACTAGCTGAGTGTTATAATAATAGTTTATTGCACGGCCCCTCATCAGCATCACCATCGCATCGCAGATTGGTTCTCATTAACAATCATTACAACACAGATTTGGTCTGCATGCTCTAAGCTTTGCAGCTGAGGTAACTGGAACGCAAAGGTACAATCCAAATATGGAATAGAATTGCACTTGCTGAAAGCATTCCATTGCAAGGCTCGTTGAAAATACATGTGAGACCCTGACTGAGAGGAGACTGTTCCTCCTTTTCGGGGCAAAGTTTGGCAAAGTCAGTGTAGTTTTGCCCTGAAAATACAATTTTACAATAAGTCACTAAGCTAAGTGTTCACTCAATCATTATAATCTTTAAAATATGCAGTATCAAATAAGATATGTTTGAAAAAGCCCCAAAGCACTTGAAAAGTGTACTAATTTCGTCTCAAATCGTGTGTGCGGCTTCCCCTATAATTGTACAGGCGATAGAATAATAACACAAATACATGCACATGGGACTGGGTGCATTTTATTTTAAATATTACCGGACAAATGGAAGTTACACGCAGCACAGAAACGACCACATAACCTGAATATATGAGAAGGTCACTAAGTATTACTAATTTTCTTGACTAATAATGAAATCGTACCATGATCCTCATCGCTGTCGTCATCATAGCTAACGTCGACGAGGGGACGCTTTCCAAGCGTGGAGGTCGCCATTTTGAATTATGAATTTAAGTCGTAGTCTGCATAATGGATTATGCACAGACTCAGTAACGTTAACCTTTGTACATGTTACTACCCCCCCCCCCCTCTCTCCCTCTGTCTCTGTCTCTCTCTCTCTCTGTCTCTCTCTCTCTGTCTGTCTGTCTGTCTCTCTCTCTCTCTCTCTCTCTCTCTCTCTCTCTCTCTCTCTCTCTCTCTCTCTCTCTCCTTGTCTTAGATTGATTGCTATTATTTCGAGTAGGTTTTGTTTTTCTCGTGGGTACCCTTCCCCCCCTTTTTTTTTTTTTTTTTTTTTTATCCTATCCGATCTTAATTTCCTTCTAACTAATCTAAGACGCACCTACACAAACATAGAAACACGTAAACACACACTTCTACAATTTTCGTCCAAATGCCTTGTTTTGCATGATTCTCGACTGATAATTTAAAAGAAGGTAGGCAAGCAATGTCGATGACGTATTCTGTGTTTTGTTAAGCCGTTTTATCAAATGATCTAGATTCTGGAATTCGTAGTGAATGGTCGTTTGGGTCGGGGTGTTTTTTTTTTTTTAAATGTTTCAGAGTTGATGTTTTCACTAGTGCTTTTATCGAAATGATCTGCACCTTCGGGGTGCATAACAGGCAAACGTATCAGATCACTAATACAGAACATAACAATGACCACGTTGTATCACACCTGTCAATCAGCGAGCAAACGTACTGCAATCACAGTGTCATTAATAATGATTGATGCTTCTAGCACTGAAACTGAGGTTTGGGTTGACATCTGTGATGCACAATGGCCATTGTTGTGCTGAGGATCATTTGATATACACAAATTTTAGATCCCGATTTGTCCAAATGTATACATTCCATTACATATTCACAGGGTTATTGTAAGAAAAATAATTTATGAAATGCCACAAAACCTCCTCCTAACATAATTGACATCCTTTGGCTTGATGATGTATTAATTTCAGATTGGTTCAAGTAGTAACTTATTTTTAATTATTTTTCAAAGGTGTCAAAAGTTTTATTTAGCACCTAGTATAACTCTGATGTGCTATTAGCATGATAAGTTCCCTTTCCTTCCCTCCATGCCCTATGTTATTTATTTACGCCGTTGGCATTTATGGCATTTTGACTTCTCATACGTCACTGGAGGCGTGCGGTTTTTTTTTTCAAATTTTCGTCAAAATGAGACTTTATTGCGGCAAAAAAATGTAAATTCGTTTTTGTGGATAATTTTACATAGATTAGTGGGAACTTATTTTTCTAATTTAGTAACCCTGTGTTTTTGTTAAGCCTTTTTATCAATTGATTTAGATTCTGGAATTTGTACTGAATGGTCGTTTGGGTCGGGGTGTACATGAAAATTGTTTAAGAGTTGATGTATTTACTCGTGCTTTTATCGAAATGATCTGCACCTTCCGGGTTCACAATGGGCAAACGTATCATATCATTAATACAGAACATATGAAATGCCACAAAACCTCCTCCTAACATAATTGACATCCTTTGGCTTGATGATGTATTAATTTCTTATTGGTTTAAGTAGTAACTTATTTTCATTATTTTTCAAAGGTGTCAAGAGCTTTATTTAACACCTAGTATAACTCTGATGTGCTATTAGCATGATAAGCTCCCTTTCCCCCCTCTCTCTCCTCCTTTTTTGAAATCCCCCCCCCTCTTTCTCTCTCTACACACCCACCCCCCCCCCCCTCTCTCTCTCTTATTCACGGAAATACATACACGTATAATTTTCGCCCAAATGCCTAGTTTCGTAGGTTTCTTGACTGATACTGATAATTTAAAAGAACAAGAAATGTATTGACGTATAGGTTTTTGTAAAGCTTTCTTATCAATTCATTTTGATTTTGGAATTCGTAGTGAAGGGTTGTTCTGCTCGGTAGTCTACGGCAGTCTACGGTTCGGCATTCTCCGGCTCGGCAGTAGTTCGAGAAAGTAAAAGGTTGAGATGAAGTACACTGTACATTGTAAAAAGACCACGAGGAGGGAGTTGAGAGAGTGTAAATGGGGGGGGGGGGGGGGTGTTGAAAGAGTGTAAGTGACAGCAGAAAGAAGACGGCGTAAAAAGTTATATTATTAGATATATTATTAGATACTATTATAAAATATCTGATCGGTAGATTTCGATTAGGTTTTGTTTTTCTTCATATATCCCTCCGTTTCTCCCTTTTTTTATTTCCCATTAATTCACAAAGAGACGAACGTACGCAAAATTATATAATAAAGGTACAATGTCATACACGCAAACAAAAAAAAACAATATTAAACCAATCAATCAATTTAGATCCAAGTGTGTCTTTTTAATCATCTACGCATGCAGCCATATCGTTGAACTATGACAATTTACAAAGTTGAAAAAATATAAGATATGAATACAACATAGATTTGGAGGAGGTTCTTGTAGCCCAGAGACCAGGGGACGCAAGACAGTGCATGCGTTCAATACAAGCAAGCAAGGGGAAAAAGGGTAATGAAAGTAAAATTTATATGCGACGTCAACAACGATAGTTTTTAACTTTGCCTGAAAGGGTTCGTGAAGCTATGACTGAGAAATATCAGACACGTGATCGTTTGGGTAAACTGCTGATTCTTGCCGAGTTTCATTACTTTTGAAAATAGGTTACCATCTCTTTCATTTCCATCAGTTACATTAATCAAAGCATTGAATGCTTCAATTACTTTAATGAGTCAAAAACAATAACAACAACAACAACAACAACAACAACTCCTCCGCTTAGTTGATATCAAAGTATTCACTGATCACAGATTATCAAATTATTCATTCATTATAATTAAGTCTATGGAATAGTTAAATTTTCATTTATATGCACTTACAGCATTGATGCATGTTCAGTAGAGCAAAACCTGCATAAGGTCGGATATAGGCTCCTTGAAAGCATCTTACACATTAAAATGGGAGGAGAGCAATTTGACTGGCATAAAAGCAAAGTTACAAGTATATGTTCATTCCGGCGTCAGGACATTTCTCTTACAGTATTTTCTTCTATTTCCCGTGGTATGAAATTTGAAAATTATTTGAAAAAAAATATGAAAATTGTTGTCCTGCAGAAGGGCGTTGCAGTTCATTTAATTACAAAGGCGAAAAAAATCTAAATTATGTAAATCTTCATCTGTAGAGCGATTGTCGAGAAGACAGTGAGTAGCAGCAGTAGCGGACAGTGGGCAATTCTGACGGCATCATCACTCTCGTCGTCCGGCCCCTGCCCCGGGCCCTGGCCGCCGGAAGGGGGTCCGTCCATCATGTTCCTGCTATCAACCGCCCCCGAGTAGCAGCCGAGGATGTAGGGGAAGTCTCGGGTGAGATGATAGCGGTAGTTCCCATCCAGCCACCTCCCGTGACACTCGTCTAAATCAGCCGACATCAACTCGTTTCCGTTCTCATCATTCGGCCCATAGATCGGATACCCATCCAGAGCCACGCCGACGATATTCGACTCCACCCCGTCAACGAAGTCGAAGACGCAGATCGGTATGCTGTGGTAATGGTAGGTGCCCGTCTCTGGTGTTGGGTGCCCGTCGCAATCGTCGAAGATTTCATTCTCTACCGCGTCGGTGCCCACAGCTGTAAACGGGTTAAACATCGGTACGCCGTTGAGCGATAGTGCTATCGTTCCCATCGGTAGCTCCGTCGTTTCAGACGCATGTGTGGGCGACTTCGGGATGTAGTACACGATCGACTGCTCTATGATCTCGCTCGAGTCTTCGGAGTTCGGGTACGGGCCAGCGGCGTGATCAGGAATTCCGTTTGCCTCAAGGACGTGGATGTCATCGTCCTCCTCGTCGTCGAGTATCCTCATGTAACCCTGGAGGCCGGTGTTCATGTCAGTGTACGTCCGAGCACCGAACATAGCGATCTCTGCCGAAGTCAGGGCTGAGGCTTGCTGGATGAGCGCCACACCGATCACAAGGAAAGCGAGAAGCCGTGACATGGTGCCCTGGAAATCCCAATCCAAATTAATAATATTACCAACGGGAAATAATGTTCAAGTGATGCTTTAATTCCAGTTATATATCATATCATATACAAGTAGTTAAAACATGAAAAAAGCAACCTTTATTAGACTGACAAATGGAGGTCGATGACAATGAAGATGACGATGATAACGATGACGATAATGGCGATGATGATGATGATGATGATGATGATGATGATGAAGGTAACATGGTGATGGCCTTGTAAATAAAACTACGCTAAAATAAGAAAGTAGCCCACAAAGTAGTGAATACCACATTTCGCTAGAACAGACAAAATATAATATAATATTTTTCACACATTCACAATTGTTGCTTGTGTATGCGAACATAGGATGTTGTAATAATTTGTAGTCTTTATACTCACGTCAGTGCGCGCACTGGTCAGTGCACTGGTCAGTTGTTTCGAATCTACTACAAACGATCGTGTGGGAGGGCGAGCTTGTAAACGTTACTCGCGAGACCGTGTCTGGTGATCAAATGTCAAGGCGTGCTATCACATGTGAGCAATCACTCCACTGAGAGATATTATTAACGGTGTTATGATTTAACTGTGGCAGGCTGTCATGCCCTGCCTTTAAATATCACTGCGTTCAACAATGACACTGATTAGCGTGACTCGGTACCCGCTCGTACCTGGTACAGGCCGGCGACGCAGGGAACGGCAATCATCAAAATATCTGTCAAAGTTTAAGGCATGGGTGTCCAATATAGTCTCTCTGTTTGTCTCTATTGTTTTCTGTATTTACTCTCTCATTTCTATTCATCTATATCTGAGAGTTATTATTCACGGTGTTATGCATTAACATTTGCACGCTGTCATGCACTGCCTTACAATATCACTGCGTTCAACAATGCCGACGATTAACGTGACCCGGTAACCGCTCGTGCCTGGTACAGGCGGGCGACGCAATATATCTGTCAAATTAACTGACAAAGTTTAAGTCTCTCTGTCCGTCTCTATTTTTTTCCGTATTTACGCTCTTATCATTAATCCGTATCTCCATCTCTCCTTCTCTCTCCACACCCACGCATACATACAAACATACGCACACACACACACACACACACACACACACAACCACACACACACACACACACACACACACTTTTTTTTAAAGTGATTTTTATTCCTCCAAATATGCAAAATACATTTACAGTTGAATATACGACACAAAAATATTCCAAATGTTAACTTAGTATTTATAAACAAAAAATATATCAATTACATTTTTAAATGAAATTAGGTAAATTAAAGATTATTGACTAAGATGCATAAACAAAACTGTATATTCAATGCCCTGATTCCATGAAATAATGGAGGTTAACAAAAAGATAAAAAGGAAACAAAGACATGCTACTGACGTCAAACCCACTCCCCCCCCCCCATCCCACTGATCACCCCGTCACACACATACCTCACACAACCGTTCCTGTACCTCTGCTCATTTCGAGTTAAGCTAAAAAAAATTGAATAGCAAATATAGAAAGCTGTCACAATCGACTAAATAACAAAGAAATAATTAACGAAACCCTGTATTCCCAACAAAATACAATTAATCACCTTACATTTACTTTATAATTTATAAGTGATTTTTCACTTTATAAGTGATTTTTATTCCTCCAAATATACAAAATACATTTACAGTTGAATATACGACACAAAAATATTTCAAATGTTAACTTAGTATTTATAAACAAAAAATATATCAATTACATTTTTAAATGAAATTAGGTAAATTAAAAATTATTGACTAAGATGCATAAACAAAACTGTATATTCAATGCCCTGATTCCATGAAATAATGGAGGTTAACAAAAAGATAAAAAGGAAACAAAGACATGCTACTGACGTCAAACCCACTCCCCCCCCCATCCCACTGATCACCCCGTCACACGCATACCTCACACACCCGTTCCTGTACCTCTGCTCATTTCGAGTTAAGCTAAAAAAAATATATATAATTGAATAGCAAATATAGAAAGCTGTCACAATCGACTTAATAACAAAGAAATAATTAACGAAACCCTGTATTCCCAACGAAATACAATTAATCACCTTACATTTACTTTATAATGTTCCCATTTTTGTAAATGATCCCCTAATTTACCCTTTTTAGTAGTAATGTTTTTTTCTTCTTCTTTATAATCCAAAATAATTTTCTGTATTTTTCGTAAAGAAGGAAGCACACCTTTTATTCTTGAGGAATAAATATAATATTTTAACAACAAAATAATACAATTAATATATTTGACTCTATAAGATCTCCCTTCCAATCCTACAAATATTATTTTCCAATCCATATTCCTAATTTCAAACAAATTAAAATATTCAATTATATCTAACCAAAACCTTTGTACATATAAACATTTACAAAATAAATGTGAATATGTATCAATCTCATTTTTACAGAAAGAACATAAATTATCACTAGCAAATCCAAACCGAAATAAGTGTTCTTTTGTATATAATGCCCTGTGCAACACACACACACACACACACACACACACACACACACACACACACACACACACACACACACACACACACACAACCACACACACACACACACACACACACACACACACACACTTTTTTTTAAAGTGATTTTTATTCCTCCAAATATGCAAAATACATTTACAGTTGAATATACGACACAAAAATATTTCAAATGTTAACTTAGTATTTATACTACTAATTTATACATGTTTTCATGTTTTCATGTATAATTCCCATTTCTCGATTTCCCTTTGCCGCTAGTCTATGTCGTTTTGCTTCTTGTTTATCACTTTGCCGCATCCTTAACTTGTCTCGCTGCATATCTTAAACGTTAATTGCAATACACCTCATGTATTTTTTGTTATGTATGTTGTATTTATTCGTGATGTCAGACAATGTATGTTCAAACCAAAATCATTTTGAAAATAAGGCTGGTCGCGATAATAATAATAATAATAATAATAATAATAATAATAATAATAATAATAATAATAATAATAATGATAAAATAACAATAATATTAATAACAATAACTTTTATTTATATAGCACTTTTCATAATAAATATATATCAAAGCGCTTTGCAATTACTTGTATATAGAAAATAAAACAAAACTTGACGACAAACATAAGATTTAAGTATAATAACAATTTAAGAACTACATGTATGTCGAATGTACTTGATCCATGAGATGTGAACAAAGAAATACTAGTGATGCAACGAATTGAGGCTGGGAGAGAATTCCACAATCGCGAAGCGGAGCATGAAAAGGACCTGTCACAAAAGTATTTAGTTCTTGCTTTTTAACAGTCAAGAGGATTTGATTGGCAGAACGAAGGGACCTATTGAGTTTATATAATTGATTCGTTTCCGAAAGATGATTTGGAGCATGACCATGTATAGATTTGAAAGTCAAAAGAAGAATTTTGAACTGAATGCAAAATTTAACGGGGAGCCAGTGCAATTGTTTAAGAATTGGTGTAATATGGTCATGTTTTCTGGTGAGGGAAACTAGGCATGCTGCAGAGTTTTAAATTCTCTGCAGCTTGGCCATGTCTTTTTCGGGGACTCTATGGAGCAGGCTGTTACAACTGTCAAGGAGGGAACTGATAAATGCATGGACAAGAATCTCCGACGATGACTTGGTGAGACATTTCTTATTTGACCAATTTTTCTAATGAACGATGTATATATAAACACACACACACACACACATGCGCTCATCCGGGTCTCTGTTCTCTGAGAGAGAGGGAGAGGGAGAGAGAGAGAGAGAGAGAGAGAGAGAGAGAGAGAGAGAGATAGAAGGGGGGGGGGAAGGGGGGCGGAGCGCGAGGCAGGATTAAATAATTGACTTATATATTTGAGTATGTGTTCAAGTAATCGTTGCAATACAAACCTCATGCTCTCAAGCTTCCCATCTTCAACTTTCACATGTTACATAATCAAATCAAAACTTCGTACCGGTTAGTGCGACCACTCTTTGTCATGTCTATGAATGGTAGATTAGCATCACAATAGCGTCTCGCCTGCCTAGTCAATAAAGCTCCCGTTATTTCACGTCCTAATCGAGGTACCCATACATTGACGACATGTACATGTACAATAAATGGATGGCCTAAACTGACCGCGCGTGAAAATGTCATCCGAACAAAACAAACAACAGTCATCATTAGTGTTTTCTGGTGTCTGAGTGTATACGGTTTAAATACGGTCAGATTTGTCGAAACCTTCCACATAATTATGTTTCCGTGACGCTTGTTAAGACGAATAGCTCAGTCGCCGAAATATTGCGGTCACCGCTTTGCCGACAAACCATTGCAGAACGAGAAAGTGAAGCTATTGTTACGTCATCCGTACGGCGCTTGGAGCTGAGGCTAGCGATTTTTGTGACACTGCCACAATTTTCAACAAAAGTATAATAATATCGATTATATCAAATTGCGGGCTACAATAATGTACATCAATAGTTCTATACCATTTAAATGAATACTTCATTAAAAGAAAAAAGAAAAAAACATTCTTCCTTAAGAGCTGACCGCTTAATGTGATGGTAGTATTTATTTATTTATTTTCGAACATACTTTACATTTTAAATTATGAGATAACAAGTCGGCTGGATATCCCTAATTCAGTGGTGATACCGCTGGTCGTCCTAGTTGTCCCGAAAGAAATGCATATATATATATATATATATATATGTGTGTGTGTGTATGTGTGTGTGTGTGTGTGTGTGTGTGTGCGTATGTGTGTGTGTTTGTGTGTTTGTGTGTATGTGTATGTGTGTAATGGAATGCCGTAAGAAATGCTTATGAGCAAAGGCTTTCTAGTACATGTTTTATTATGTAATATTCTTATATTCATATCATTAATGTAAATGGATATTGTGGAAGTTCAATAATCAAATAAACAGTGATGACTGATGCAAAACAAACTTAGAGTAAAACAAGGAGAGCAACCGTATGGAACAAAACGGAATACTGTTAACATGGTTAAGAAATGAGTTTTTGTGCGAATAAATAATGGAATACATTGTATTTAAAGTTATCATAAATCACGAATGGCTATATAACAATCGTGTTTGTTTGCTGCAGATGACGAACTCTACAGTCCTCCACACCTTTTCCGTCATCTTCATAATCTTGCTTCATGGGAACGTGCCCATTCTCGGGCTCACTCCCGACGAGCTGCAGAGCTTCATTGCACGGGTCTACGTGGACGATGACGTGGGCATCCAAGGGTACGTTAACATTGCCGACCATAGTGAGGAGGAGTTTTTGATCACTTCCAACGGGATCCCAGACCATGTGACAGGACCTTTTGCTCTTCCGGAAGACAGTGATGACGTTCTGGCACAGACTTTCGAGTTCTACATCCCGAAGGCTCCGGTCGCCGCCGACCAGCCGACGAACCTGCCAATGGGGACGATTGGGATCGCAATCAACGGCGTCGCTTTGTTCAATCCATACACGCTACAGGGTACGGACGCCGTAGTTACGGAGGAGCCCACGTTCGATGAGTGCGACGGCCACCCTGCCCCGAGCGGCATCTACCACTACCACGGCAGCCCCATCTGCGTGTTCGACGACCAGACGGGAGTGCCGTCGTCTACTGTCGGGGTCGCTTTAGACGGCTTTCCCGTGTACGGTCCAAACGACGAGAACGGGAACCGCCTTTTCTCCGAAGACCTCGACGAATGTCATGGTCGGTATGTCAACGGCGAGTACCGCTACCATATCACCGATGACTTCCCCTATATCCTAGGCTGCTTTCACGGTGCCGTGGACGACAGGAATTTACCCGACGGCGGCACCGGCGGCGGAAATCCAGGACGGCCGAGTCGCCGCCCTCCACCCACCAACCCGCCCACCAACCCGCCCACCAATCCGCCCAGCGGCGGAGATCAGTTCACTTTGCCCATCTTCATTGGTGCTGGCACCAAACTCTCGAGTAACTTTCTTATTCTGTTACTGATATCTGCCTTGGCTGTTGCGTTTCATTGAACACGGTACAAATGTAGCTTAAAGGGTTACTAAATTAGAAAAATAAGCTCCCACCAGGGATGTGTTAGGAAGGAGGGACAACTCAACCATAATATATTCAAACATCTGTATGGATACTAAAGCGTGCTAATGAATGTCAAAAGCATTTCACAATCACTGCAATGCTTTGAAGTCCCATGCGCGGCACCGTCATTTTGCTATCGTCAACTTGGAAAGCAGTATCTTTAATTGCCTGTTTTGTTTCTCGAAGCTGTGTTTCTTATCACATTTTTTTGTAATTTTCAAGAAAGTTAAGGGGCAACACATCTAAAGATACTGTATTCGTTTTTCTTCTAAATAATTGTTGAATGATGCACAAACGGAGATATAAGATAATATTCTTACTTACATAATTAACAAATTTCTTCACTTTCCGGAGATTTCCGGAAATGTCGGATTCAATCATTATCAAAATCATATATTAAGCTGCTTATTTTCATTAACAGAGTTTGCGTGAATTTGCGTGCAAATGAGATATTTTACCTTAAAAAACTGTTTATTTTTGTTCGCTGATATCTCTTTTCCTCACAAAAGTATTGATGCAATCCAACAGAAGTGGACAAGCGAAATAAGACTCTACATTTCTTTTGTTCTCTCTGAGAAACCGTTGCTAGGCAATCGTGTTCGTTATTGTTAAAACACGTGAAAAGCACATGCTGAGACCACGCAATTTTTCGGCGGTGCCACGCATGGGCTCAAAGAAAGAATGTTGTTTCATATCCTTTCCTAACACATCCCTGCTCCCACTAATCTATGTTAAATTATCCACTAAAAACGAATTTCAAATTTGTTTGTCGCAAAAAAATCTCATTTGGACGAAAATTAAAAAAACAAAACAAAAAACGCACGCCTTCAGTGAAGTCAAAATTCCATAGATTGTACGGGAGTCAACAAAAGACCATTTTCGTAATGTATTCACAACTTCCCCCTTACAGTGTAGTAACGCGTTATTGCAATCACCTGTAAGTTCTCATTCATATTCAATGGATGGAATGCACTTTAAATTATATTACTTGTTGCTACTCGGACAAGCTTTGGGGCTCCCATTTGTAACGTATTGTTTGAATGGCGTGAATAAAATATATTATTCATGTGGTGGCATTTATGGCATTTTGACTTCTCTGACGTCACTGGAGGCGGGCGTTTTTTCAAATTTTCGTCAAAATGAGACTTGCGGCAAACGAATGTGAAATTCGTTTTTAGTTGATAACTTTACATAGATTAGTGGGAACTTATTTTTCTAATTTAGTAACCCTTTAACACCTTAATCCGCTCAGTACCAAACAATCCCAGTGTTGTTTCAATCGCAACACAGTTTATTGACCATGGGCAGGAAAGGGTTAAACATGTGGTGTGCAGGTCTTTAAAATGATATTTATTAAACCTCATAGAAGAACAAACTGCTTAAAATATGGAAACTGAAAAGTGATTCTTGTGTAAGTTTATATCGATTTCGTAAAAATAAATACAGTGTCAGACACCTGTAAACCATTTGAACTGACAATATGATTTCTAACATAAAAATCAAGTCAACTTAAGCAGATCGATATTGTCAACATGGTTATTTCTGATCGGCTCATGGTTATGTATAAACAGGACAGCTCATAGGAACAACCCAAACTTTACTAGGCATATAAGTTCCGGTTTCAAAGAGATCGTGGGGAGAACGGGCCTTTGCACACGCAGGGCCAACCCTGTGGAATTCTCTTCCACAGGGTTTGAAAACCCTGACGTCAATGGCCACCTTCAAGGGCAACCTGAAGACATACCCGTATAGTGGTGCTTTTTGACATACAAGTTCATAACTGAATTGTATTTTTTCCCTCTCTCTCTCTTTAATTTGCTCTGAAACTCCTTGAGCATCTAATTAAGATGGAAAGTGCGCTATATAAATTTTATGTATTATCATTATGATAAAGAAGAAGTTAAACTTTAGAGGAAAACTATGGAGTAATATATTTTCAGTGCTTTATTTAAATGATACCTTAGCCTGTTAGTGTTCAGTTTCAAACTACTGTATTTTCAATGACCCTAAAAAAGGACTTCATTCTCTTCTGTTGATTGTCTCTTGCGTCCTACCCAAATTGGTCTCACAACACAATTGCAATAAATGTAACGTATTCCTCCTTCATAATCAACTTTTTGTTAAACTTGCTTTACCCTGGAAGCCAATTTCGTTCATTTTGGAATTATCTCGAGTAAATAACATATGTGGTTTTGCTGGACAAAGCTAGAAAGTTATTGAAAGTAGCACATATAGCATGTTCATAAGTGTAGCTTCTTCATTTTAAGCAGGGTCACTATACTTCCAGGCATATATTGTCCCACGGGCATGATGGGAATGGTATGTTTCACAATGAGTTTTGCAGTCATTTAACTCTTTAACTGCTTTACACAGACAATGCACACAAATCCCGTAGAGCAGCACTTTGTTGGAACATAAAGGGTTAATTCCATTGATTGACTATATCGTCCGCCATGGCATACATCCACCTCTATATTGGTCATATCTGTAACCATGGTAATACCAAACTTCCGCTTCTTACTGCACCTTTATCGCCCATGGGCGCCCACGCTCCTAATCAGGAGGTCAAAACAGACTCTGTATTTTGCTCCACAGATTAACCGTATCACAAATACTTGTCTCAGATACTTTGGTTTTAATTCTTTCTCAAATAGTAAGATTAAACGCTTTGTTGATAAAAACAATTTATCTATTAAAAGGTTAAATTGACGTGCTCAACGAAAACAGCCTCTGTTTTTTTTTAAATCAGTGTTGTTCCATCACGGGGAATAATGATCAAAACAACATGATTTATATTCCTTACTCGGTGTGTGGAACAACGACTGTCATTGGATTTTGTGCGGCTTCAATACCATTTATCAAAATGATGTCGTATTTCTGTCATTAGTTTTACGTTCTACACAAGTCTTCATCTAGGTTATACTATATTTCATGACAGTCTTAACGCTCTCTCTCTCTCTCTCTCTCTCTCTCTCTCTCTCTCTCTCTCATGGGGAAAAAGAACAAAACACTGTACATGAAAGACAGACGCGAGAGGGGATTTCAGGCTGATGCATTTAGTTTGTTTG
>OZ022593.1:2038154-2058154 GCA_963669155.1 Arbacia lixula
CAAAAGTCATGAAACCATTAATGGTAACTTTTGTACACGATTGTACACATTGTAAGATGACCATTTAGTACCAGGCACAAGAACTCAAATATTAGTGTTTTAACGTGGGCATGTTTGCACAAAACATACGTCAAAAACCAAATGTATGGTAGCCCTTGTACAAAAGTCATGAAACTTGGCATGGGTACGCATGATACCCTTATAATACCATGTACGAAATCTCACAGTCATAGCTTTACGAACATTTTCAAAAAAGGAAAAATCTTTCATTGTTTATGTTTGAAACGCCTCGTACCGTATTAACCATAATCTACATTCATGCGCCACAGTGCACGTGTCACCGGCACACTGCTTGCCTAACTGATACCGGATCATCTGGGCCCCGTCGCATAACTTTTAAAATTGCTGGTAACTCTGCCATTAATGGTAACTTCCAAGGTAACATCACTTGATAGCCAATCAAATGTACGGCTTCCAGACATGTTGCCATTGGTAGCAAAGTTAGCCTCAATAGTATTTTTTTTTATGCAACAGGGCCCTGGTAATACTGTAGAATGTTATGATCTGCCAGTAACCACTGGAATTCTTGTTGTGTAACATGCAATGTGGATAAAAACCCGACCATTTGATTAGTGAGGTCGTTATAGGGGAGGGCCATTCTAACATTTTAAAAATATGGCAATCGTCAGACCCTAGCCATTTGAGTTCTCCTATCTTTCTACTTTCTTTCAAATCATGTTTTCGGCATGCGTGGGGATCGCCTCACAAAAACTCAAATACATGCATTCCATGGCTTATCGAAAAGTGATAAAGTGATCTAACTGTGCTTTTATTTTGATTTTCTTTGATGTTCTTTCTTACGCAGATGAAGTCATGTCATCTACTCGCAGCCTGTTTCTTGTTGTTGCTTCAGCAAAGTCACGTGACCGCTCTCTCCGATGATGAGGTTAGTGCCTTCGGAGCGCGGACGCACATCGACCCTAACACCGGCGTGCAAGGATACATTGCGATCGACGATTACGACGATGATCACTATGTAATCAGGTCGAACGGAGTTCCTGATCACACTGCAGGCCCCTTCGCCCTTCCGGACGAATTTGACGACGTGCTCGTACAGAACTTCCAGTTCTACGTCCCCAAGGCTCCGACGGCATCTGATGCTAAGTACGAGCTACCGATGGGGCCGGTTGGACTTGCGGTGAACGGGGTGGCGCTGTTCAACCCATACTCGGCCGAAGGAGACGATGCGATGATTACAGAAGAGCCGACATTTGACGACTGCGACGGGCATCCGACCCCGAACGGTATCTACCACTACCACGGGCCTCCCATCTGCGTGTGGGAAGAGCAGACCGGTGTTCCATCCTCCATCGTCGGGGTAGCGCTGGACGGGTTTCCGATCTACGGGCCGACCGACGAGAACGGGAACCAGCTCTATTCAGAGGATCTGGACACGTGTCACGGCCGATACGTTGACGGCGAGTACCGTTACCACATCACCATTGACTTCCCCTACATCCTAGGCTGTTTTCACGGCGAGGTGGACAGCAGGAACCTGAGGCCAGACCAGGTGCTACCGACAGTCGAAGTCGATATTGGCACTACTCCCGGCCGGGCCAGCCCCGGCGGACGTGCCTGCGCAGCGATGGTGGCTGCAATATCTATTGTTGGAGGTTACATGGTTTATTAAAAGCGTTATTATCATGTGCCTGAATCAGGTGTAGTAAACGTAATAGTTTATACAATGCCAATGAAATACAGAAAAGTTACTTTACTGCCGTACAAATTAATTCAGGGAACTTTTATTTGTATAAGAGTTTATATTAGCATTCCTTTGAATTCCTTTCCAAATAAATTTCCCACAACTTCTGGAATGGAATGTTATTTCAAAATATATTATTTTCTTTCCATATTCTCATTACTTCATACAATACCCGTTGTTAAAAGTTCTCCTTGAACTTCAACCAGTTGGAGTAGCTTGTAGTATCTGACGTTGCGTGTCAGAAGGGACTCCTCTCTTTGCTAATAGTGGCGTATGATATTGAAGGGGCCTTGTGCCATTGGCATTCATCTATTAGTCAAGGGAAGAAAGTCAACCTCTGTCGTCCTCTTGCCCTGCGTCCCTGAGGAGCACCAGTTAAGGCGACTTAAACCTAACTTTGTGAAACCGATTTGCGTTTCTTTTGCCTTGGTTTTCGTTAAGAACTTTGTCTTCTTTACAGTGGATTACCGTCATTTCCTTCTTGCAAATAACGCCTACATGTATTTACTTATATTCCTCTTTCATTATTGTTCTTCGCCAACGCTCCTTGCCCCCCTCCTTTGGTTGTTTGTCTCTTTGTTCCTCCTCCCTTCTCCTCACCCTGTCTCAATGGACCTCCATCGACCTTTGTACCCCACACACCCTCTCTCTTAGACCAATACCGTTTTGGTAAAGCGATGCGTTGGGGTGTTGTTAGCTGTGTGGTTATATCCAAACGATCAAATTACCTTTTTTTTATTCTTGTGGAAAGAAATTAGACAATCACTCAAAGAAGTAGATTTCTTGTGGTTTAATTCATAATAAACAAAAGGTTACATCACGCAGGATGTATGTTCGTATGATAATAATATATGATATAATAAACGGAATCACGGAACAAATCGGGTAATTAAGAATGCTCACGATGGATGCTGATGATGTCGATGATGGACGAGCAGCGGCAAGTCGTGTCACTCGTGGATGACGACGGTCGACGATGACGACGATGGACGAGCAGCGGTAAGCCGTGCCACTCGGTGGATGACGACGGTCGACGATGACGACGGTCGACGAGCAGCGGCAAGTCGTGCCACTCGGTGAATGATGACGGTCGACGATGACGACGATGGACGATGACGACGATGGACGAGCAGCGGTAAGTCGTGCCACTCGTGGATGACGACGGTCGGCGATGACGACGATGAACGAGCGGCGGTAAGTCGTGCCACTCGTGGATGACGATCGCCGTTGATGAATGAGCAGCGGTGAATCGTGCCGCTCCGTGAATGCCGACAGGGAAGAACGGTTGACGGTCTGTTAGGCTATGCCGGGGCTAGCTGTAGAAAATTGTTCAAAACGTGCTCCCGAGAGAAACTATGTTTCTTATTGAAACTCAAAAATGGAGCAGAACGCACTGTATTCGGTCGAACTGGGAATTATTTCCCACTAGGCACTGACAAGTAAAATCATCGTCGTACAGATTATGGTTCACGCGTGGCTCTCCATGCAGGGCTATTGCACCCGTACGCGTGAAGGTGTCGGTCGTCAACGGAAGGTGGTGAAAATGAGAAGAGCTAGATTTTCAATCACCATTTTCCTTAAATAGGATTCAACGGGCTGCGGTCGGGATTCGCCGGCTTCAGCAGCGTCCAATTAGCGTACGATAATTGCCCGCCTTTATGCAAATTAGGATCCTAGAACAGCCGGGAAACTGCGGGCGCGAAAGTAGATTCCAGCAACCATGGTGATATACAAACAATATATAAATAACGTACGACGCCATCTACGATCCAAAATAATCATACAATATGCAATTTAGTGCTGCTACAACGAACCCCCCTGTAGACCCGAGCTTGCGTAAGCATCCGAGGGGCGATAACAATGTAGAAGGCATAAAATGACAAAAGAAGGTATGAACCGCGACAAATCTTCTTAAAACCAAATGCAAGAAACGACAGTTAAGACAATAAGATACTACCACATGATTAGGTAAGTCTATCGAAAGATTAGCACACATTAATCGCTAAAGACAGAAAATATCAAACTACGTCAAAGCATATCCGAAAAATCTAAATATAATGCTGTGCCCAAGTATGCTCAAGGCTTCTAAACGAACTGGCACATGATGGAAGTACAAAAACTCAGGTCAAAAAACCTGCCTAGTCACGAATAAAAATGACAAGGTATATTCGTGTTACTATAGTTTAAAACATGACATATGAAATATGACATTATCGAACGGTCTGTAACAAATATGACATACGTACGTCAGACTATATTGTTACACAAAAGAGCTTACACGTGATATAAAGACCTAACAAGTGAGTGAGTGCACCTGAACACGCATAATGTGTGCGAACGATAGATAGTAAACCACCCCTATCCTACGGCTTGTATAAAGCGCTTGGGCCTGTGGACGTGCCGTCCTGAACGTGTGACGCGCGCAGGTACTGACGCGCTGTGCTTAGGGGCGGCATCCACAGTGCGGGATGGGAATAGGGGGACTGAGGCGGGAGGGCGTAACGAAGCGCGCCGAGTGTCGTCAGCGTACGTTGCTGAAACAGAGCGCTTAACGTTAGCAGGTGCCTCGCAGGGGTCATCAAGGAAAGCGGGCTTGAGACGGTCGATGCTGACGCTGACAGTCTTGTCGTTTTGACTGAGCACGTAGTACTTGGGTGAGCGGCGCATAACCTTGAACGGGCCTTTGTACGGGGGCTGAAGAGGCTTGCGCACGGTGTCGTCGCGGACAAAAACGTGGCTGCTTGTGTCGAGCGACCGGTGGACAAAAAACTGGGTTTGGATTGCGGGCGCGTTGCAGTGGGCGCAAGGGCAGACATGTGTCGGGTAAGGCGCTGCGCGTAATCTGCCGGATCGGGCACCTGCAAATTCACTGGCGCTACCTTCTGCCCGGGCAAACGGAGTGCGCTGTCGGAGGCTTCGACAATTCCAAGCTCCAAAAGATGAGCGAATTCATCTTTGGCTACGCGGAGCTTATCAGAATCTAAGCACCGGGGTCGCGCAACTACGGGGGCCCAAAGGACCAACGAGGTCGATATGAATGTGCGCAAATCGTGCGTCCGGGTGGGCGAATGTGCCAAGGGGTGCATGAACGTGACGCTGCACCTTGGCGCGCTGACAATGTACGCATGTGCGCGCCCAGTCTCGCACATCGATGTTAACACCAGGCCACACAAAGCAGGCGGTTAACAGCTCACGAAAATATCACAACACAAAATGGCGCGGGAATAGGTAGGCTCAATCACTCAACGGATAAATCAGACTCAAGCAAAAACAGACAAACAGTTGTCTATTGTGTCTTACAAAAAATCACCCAGACATTAGCGGGGTAAGTACGAAACTTATATAAACTTACACAAGACAAGTATTATGTCAAAAGAATACAGATTATCAATCCAAAACAAAGGGGAATGAATTAAGACTAATGCAGAATCGTGATAATTAGAAAGTATTACGTTTTGAGCGCAAGAACAAGAGAATTGTATAAACTGGAGCAAGAAACTACCCTTTAAATTAAACTGGCCTTCAATCCACAAAGAAATGCGGGGTCACCAATTTAGTAATTCGATGCGTGTCCGGATCACGTCGGGATGTATGTTCATATGATGATAATATATGATATAATAAACGGAATCACGAAACAAATCGGGTAATTAAGAATGCTCACGATGGATGCTGATGATGTCGATGATGGACGAGCAGCGGCAAGTCGTGCCACTCGGTGGATGACGACGGTCGACGATGACGACGGTCGACGATGACGACGATGGACGAGCAGCGGCAAGTCGTGCCACTCGGTGAATGACGACAGTCGACGATGACGACGATGGACGAGCAGCGGTAAGTCGTGCCACTCGGTGAATGACGACAGTCGGCGATGGCGACGATGAACGAGCAGCGGTAAGTCGTGCCACTCGGTGGATGACGACGGTCGGCGATGGCGACGATGAACGAGCAGCGGTAAGTCGTGCCACTCGTGAATGATGACGATCGCCGGCGACGAAGAATGAGCAGCGGTGAGTCGTGCCGCTCCGTGCAAGCCGACAGGGAAGAACAGTTGAATGTCTGTTAGGCTATGCCGGGCCTAGCTGTCGAAAGTGGTTCAAAACGTGCTCTGGAGAGAAACTATGTTTCTTATTGAAACTCGAAAATAGAGCAGAACGCACTGTTTTCGGTCGAACTGGGAATTATTTCCCACTAGGCACTGACACGTAATCGTCGTACAGACTACATTTATGGTTCACGCGTGGCTCTCCATGCAGGGCTATTGCACCCGTACGCGTGAAGGTGTCGGTCGTCAACGGAAGGTGGTGAAAATGAGAAGAGCTAGATTTTCAATCACCATTTTCCTTAAATAGGATTCAACGGGCTGCGGTCGGGATTCGCCGGCTTCAGCAGCGTCCAATTAGCGTACGATAATTGCCCGCCTTTATGCAAATTAGGATCCTAGAACAGCCGGGAAACTGCGGGCGCGAAAGTAGATTCCAGCAACCATGGTGATATACAAACAATATATAAATAACGTACGACGCCATCTACGATCCAAAATAATCATACAATATGCAATTTAGTGCTGCTACACCGTCATTACCTGGAGAACAGTTTCATGATTGGCCGCTATTTTCCTATCAGATACGTCTACTGGTTCTTCACTCACCTCAAGGACCGCCTACCTCACATATTTCTACCAAAGATATAGATCGTATAGCCTGGCATAGGGCTGGGGGGGGGGGGGGGAGCTGTACATTCACCCCCTATGTTTCAAGGTAATAGAATAAAGAAATGTTAGTGTATATACCGACATATCGATAAATTGTTAAATATCAGTTAAAGAAAGTTATATTTTTAACGGGGGGGGGGGGGGGAGGCCTGTACACCCCCAAATTTCACGGTGATAACATAAAGAAATGTCAGTGTATGTACAGAAAATCGATACTTCGTTGAAAATAGGTAAAAGAAATTGATATTTTTTCTCACTTAGAAATACAAAAGAAAAACTATCGTCGCTCCACGGTACCAGTTTATCTATAGTGTACTTTTTTTAGGCAAGTTTTACTTTTCGAAACGCAATGATTATTTTGTACCAGGACATGTACAGAAAAATACCAACAGTAAAATTGCCGCTGTACATTGTATTATATAAGCTATTATACAAATAATACTAACGAAATACTTGAATTACGTGATTTCCGACAAAAATAGAGCTTCGATAACATATCAAAATGTGAATTATTTTGCCAGGGAATGGATTTTCTCACTGAAAGGCTTTCACCACTTCTAGAGGCCTAAACTTTGAGGTAGCTAACTGTGTTACATTCCAACTTAATCAAATAACTAGTTATCATTCTTAACAGGTATCAGGCCTATTGGAGCAATGACAACATGTTATTCCGACGAATGTTAATATAACGTTCTAAGCATTTAATAAAGGAACATTTTTTGGCGCTCAGTTGTTTCGTTCGCGTATATTACCACATTAATTGTTTTTAAAAGTTAATATTGATTTAATGCACATTGTAATTCAAAGTTGTATTAATATTAGAAAGATATTTGTACACCTCTATAATCACACAGCACGGCCATGAAGAAACTGTGTGATAGAGAGAGAATCCATACATGTATTCGAGAAATCAGAAAGAGGGAGAGAGGGGGGTTGAAAGCAGATACCAGAAACAAGTTAACATGGTGTTACAAATTATGAACATGAGAAAGAGAGAGAGAGAGAGAGAGAGAGAGAGAGAGAGAGAGACAGAGAGAGACAGAGACAAAGGCAGAGAGAGAGAGAGAGACAGAGAGACAGACAGACAGACAGACAGACAGAGAGAGAGAGAGTAGATAAGATAATGTAATCTTATCCAACTGATCTCATAGAAAACAAGTCAATACAGTTTGAATAGTAAACATGGTAAAGTGTCTTTTTTGGCATTCTTCATTATCAAACCACAAGAATCACAACTATCACCACCATTACCACCACCACCACCATCATCATAATCACCAGCACCACCATCACCACCTCCATCACCACCACCATCACCATCGCCACCACCATCACCATCACCATCATCACCTCCATCACCACCACCACCACCATCACCACCACCAACACGGCCATCACCACCACCACCACCGCCATCACCATCATCACCGCCATCACCATCACCATTACCACCACATCACCACCACCACCACCACCACCACCACCACCACCACCTTTACCACCATTTTCAACACCATCACCAACACCACCACCGACATTACCATCATCACCACCATCGACACCACCGCCACCATCACCACCATCTTCAACACCATTACCACCACCACTACTACCACGATCACCACCATCACCACTACCACCACCACTATACCATCATCGCCACCACCACCATCATCACCACCACTACCACTAACACTACCATCACTACCACCACCACAATCACCACCACAATCACCACCACCATCATTATCACCATCACCAACACCATCACCACCATCACCACCACTGCCACTAACAATACCATCACCATTACTACCACCACCATCACCACTACCACCACCACTATACCATCATCGCCACCACCACCATCATCACCACTACCACTAACACTATATGGAGCTAACGTGAGCATTCAAGAACCATTTCTTACGCTCTCTGACAAATTGGTTATTTTAATATTCACGACTTTTTTTGTTATCTTTACACAAATCATTTACATAATATTTTCAGTGTAGTAAAAATATTCACACATTTTACAATCATCTTCTGACATAAATACATTACGCTAATAATAATCACTGTTTGGCATCACTCTACCTATGATTTACACACATGCATAATATTTGCGTCAGAGCATATCATATGAACATATTGTACAGGGGGTTTATATAGGGATAAATCTATATATATCATAATTTATATACTATACATATATATATATCTCTTTTATATTTTCATTTCACCAAATATTTCACATATGTTCATATTAAAGCGTCCAGCACCGAAAAAAGTATTTTAACATGTTACAAAAATTCTCTGTAATCAACGAATCAGTGTGATTGTGATGATGTTAACACAGTGATTTAGATTTTAATTATGAATCGTGCAACACAATAACAACATACTATTATTAATGAACTCGCTTTCAAAAGGCGTTAGGTACATTTTTGGTAATCTCACACATTTTTTCCCGTTCTTGTACAAACGCCTGCGGGAAACTGAAATAATTATGTGCAACATTGTATATTTGATATTCTCTGCGTTGAAAAGGCTTAACTCAATAGGTAGCTATAGAGCTGACCAACATCCGGTATACTACTTTTGATAATACATGGACCTAGCGCCTTTTGGAAGTTAAGCCCTCCTTTTTTCATATCAGGTGATATAATCTACACTTTACTATGGACGTTTCAATGTAACACGCTCTAACCATGCTAACGTGCTGATTATTTGAGATAAGTGAGATAAAAAGGGGAAGAGAAGAAGAATATGGAGAACGATGCAAGAAGAACAAAAAGAGGGTGAGAGAAAGAGAAGAAGTAGAACGGAAATAATGAAGATAGGCATGATAAGAGTGAAGGGCAAAAAAGGAATTCATCGAATACACGGCTCAAATCCAATTGATATAAAACAGTAATGACAGTCACATTTACTAATGTAAATTACAAAATCATGAATAGCTTAAGTCAGTTTCCATATACATGACTTCTAAACGCAGACTTTGAACAAAAAGTTGAATAAATTATGTTGTCTACGTAACAGTGTTGTTCATGACATTAATCTCACGCACAAACTCGTATTATATGCAATACATTTTAAACACTCGTATCCGAAGACATGCTGAATCACTGGTATTCTTGGAAAAACAGCACAGAGTTACCCGATGTATCAACAAAGTTGTACAATTATCTTAACGTTAAAACACGTTATGGAAGTTGTGTCCCTAAGAGAATATATATTCCTTATTTTTTGTATGAAAAGCTCACGTACATTTTACTTGTGGACAGTGCCAAATAGAAACAACATTGTCTTAATTTGCAAGACGGTTGCTAAGGAGCAGACTTAACATAACTGAATCAGAATTCTTCACCCAACGATTTTGGAGCTTCGTTAAAATGAAGTTTCTTCTTCAGTCTTATCCTCTCCTTCTATTTTCGGGGCAGTGACGTCCACTATGCCTTCTCCGCATACGTCGTTTCCATCCTGACCATCTCCCATCCTCTTTCTTGGCTTCATTATCCTTCATTTATTTCTCCCTTCCCTTCGCCTTGATTCTCTCTTCCTTGTCATCTTGATTCTGTTCTTCTACTCTGTCTTCGTTCGTGCTCACCCCTCCCCCCTTATTCCTCCTGTTCAGTCGTCTGTGTGTGGTCCGATGTTCAGAGAGTTATACAGTCGTGTTCGATTCCATGTGTACTTACACCGTACCCGACTCTAAGCGTCTGTCTCTTTGAAACAGTAATGGTACATCATTTTCTCTCGGCATGATCATTCCGGTTCTCTTTGTAAAATACTGCTATAGAAATGCGGAAAATCACTCGGGACATGTATTAATTAACACAAGTTAAATTGTCTACTAATCTTTAGTTTCTCCGTTTGCTTTATAACGAAAGGGGATTTAAACGCCTTTACAATGAAGTGAGCCTAAAAACAACTCCTGGAATTGCCCTCATTATTGTTCTGCCATAGGAGTGGTAGGGGGAATGGGTAGGGGTGTAAGTGTAGGAGGGGGGGGGGGGGTGCGGGGTTCACAGAAAGTTGTCATTAAAATTTCATGGCACTGTGACATAACGATTATATATTATGTATGGGTGTGTTTGTGTAAATCAAATTACAAAATTTACAGGAGATGTGTTTAATTTGTGTATAATCACAAAGATAGTACGAGATATCGAGAGATCGTAGGAAAGTGCATTAATGAGATTGGGAGAGAGATGGTGGGATTTAATGTAGCTTTCTTTTAAGTACGTCTTTTATTTAAACAAAAACAAACAAGAACAATGACAAAGTGTGTGCGTATGGGTATATTTATATTGATTGTACATAGCAGATCATTGTCGTATTATCCTCAATGCTCATTTTCGGGTAGCCGTCTCTAGGCTTGGGAATGGGAAAAGCGAGAAGCGGAGAGGGTGGTGGGGGTGGGGGGGGGGGGGGCTGTACCTATGGGAAAGGCAAATCATGATGAGACCTTATCTATCAGACGAAACCGACAATTCATATTTACAATCTGCTCCCATCAGTCATATTTTCAAGTCATACATCGCACTATTCTCAACAAATTCACATTCATGAAATCCTGACACTACAAGATCCATTAATGTCAATAACCTGGTATGACACCGTTGAAAGTTTTACAACAATTTACAGGACACAATAATATTAACAATCTGTTTTTTCAAAGTATCGGAAAAGACAGGCGTTATATACTGCACAATTAAAGTGCACCAAAGCTACCGCGCTCGCTTCCACTGAGTAATATACTGCGACCTTCTGAGTTCAGTCGTCTCAATATCCCATACAAACACATTAATTACATTTATGATAGTACAGCTAAGATATTCACCTATCTTTCAACCTGCAGGTTAGGAAGTCAATCTCAGCAGCGATCAAAAGATGAACCGCAGCGAGACATTTGGCCATATTTCATGAAGATGTTGCACATTATCTCGGACAAACCGGATCTGATGAATTAAATACTTACACTTTCCACGGTTACAAGCGTCGCAGAAAGAACGGTGTCCACATTTACAGATATATGCAGATGCTTCATGGACGTGGCGTTAATCGGATGAACCCTACCGGGTACGTTGATATACTTATCATTTCAAATACATCTTAAAATACAATTCCTGACCCGGTTTAATAATACACCACTCTGGATGATACGACACAATGACAGCATTGTTTGAGAAGCAGGTTTACGTATTCACTGATGCATTGTGGGTGCAGCCGAAGTACATCTTTGCACAGTGTAACAGATACGCGGCTAGCCAGTTTATTATCACTTTAATATGATATCCATCGGACTCGATCAATCATTTCCTGCAAGGACAACTCATTAAGACCGCTGCTACAATATCAAAGACGGTTTATATCAGTAACGTCACGACACATCCTGTTATTGTTTCAAAGCATCGATATAAACTCACCATATCTTGTCATCAATTTCATTTGGTTCAAAACACAGTCTTCTTTTATCACGAAATTAGTGCAAATGGAGAGTACAACAAGACCCCGAGGTGCATAAGAAAGCGGTTCACCTTTTTTGCTTTAACTTCTTCAATGCCAGTCAAATGTTTGGTGTAAAAAATGTGAAAATGGCACACGAAGAGCTGTATGGCCTCTTTGATTGGTCTGCGTAGTCAGTTACCATTGATACTGGAATTTAGAAAACAGGTCATGGTAACTTCAGGCCTGGGATGATCATCGGAAAAAAACAGGTTCGACATTTTCATTTTCAAAATGCCTACGGAGATACACCTGGTAAACATCCCATATATAGTCATGCTTTACACACATTCATCGTCCTTAGCATTCTGCAGTTTAGATAAAGTGTTCTTTTTTGCTTTATGTATGTATTACGCATGCGTCACTGATGTATTGAGAGTTAACACATTTTAAAAGCAACATTGGGCAGTAGCTACACCATCCAAACTTGCGGTCTTAGTAAAGAGGACAACTGATATCAGCTAAGACTCGTATGGTAATTAAAGACCGTTTTATACACAATCGCAAAAAATAGTTATAATTTCGACACTTATTTACCAGTACATTTTGTTAAACAAACGAAGAGTCCCTTTTGTTGCCTCCCGTGGGCTAATCCAATCGTAGAAGCCCGTGAAGTATTATTTGGTGGTTGTAGAAAGTATACACTGCGCCGCGCCGTGCTCCCAACTCTCTACGTAACGTCCGGTCAGCTTTAAGTAGAGCCCCTTTAAAGGGACTGCATCGTGTAGAAGCCAATGGCGCCCTCAATCGATCGGACACCAGAAATTGTAGGCATCTAGGGGGCGCTACACCTATACCGCCTTCGCTTCCGGTTCGCAGAAAAAGAGTTCTTTCGATAGTAGGATGCGTAAGAAGAGGATTAGAGAGGGTGCGTTCAGTCTCACGTGAGTGAGTGCCACTGCGATACAGGTTCTTTCGGGTGGCTCACCATATCATTCCAGTGCTCCAGTTCCTTGCCACGAGCGTACATGAACGGACCCACAACAACTCGCCCGATCTGCTTGTCACCTGTGAGATCAACAGAATACAAAATAAACCGCGAAATTATATATTTATATATAATATAATAATATAATATATATATAATATAATAATATACTAATAATTAATGTAAGATACTTAGGATTATTTTGATATGATGAATGTATTTAAGTACACGTATTTATTCCTTGTGTTGTGACACTGCATGTTTGTAATAGTTTTCATTTGTGACCGTTGTAATCATTTTGACCTGCCATCTGTTTGGCACGAAACGGTGGACCTGGTCTATGTATGTATGTCTGCCACTCTTGAACTTGAATAAAGTCATGATATAACAAAACATATATATATAATATGATAATAAATAATACATGTTCCTTCAAAGGAACATATGTCACCCTGAAGTTAAGTTGGTTTCAATAAAACAGAGAAAGAAACAAATAAGAGAAGATTTGACGAAAATACATCAATGATAAAAAGTTATGCTTTTTTAAAATCTTAATTTTTGTAACGTCATGTGCAAGGTGCTTTCCCATAATGTGTGCTATACAATTCCATATTTTTGTTCTTTATCACGTGTCTGTGACTAACTCGTAATCTGTCCACCTTGACACTTCCTATCTTATCTGCATGCTTATTTACAACGCTTAAATCGCTATATGTGCAATTTTGCTCAAATAAAATTTGACAAGACTGTCTCAAAGTCAATTGGAATCCTGAAATCTGATTTAAGTCAAAAGCCTCGCCAATAGGCCAATCCTAGTAATGGATTGTAAGGGAATTAAACTTACGTCAGTAAGCTTAAGTTGGTTTTCGAAATACCCCCCCCCCCCCCCAGATATCACTTTAATTATGATGTGATTCGATGAGGCACACATCATAGCAGTAAACGCAACGTCTTGCAGTAAGACGCTCATGAAGAGGTTTTTCGCAAACGTGCATTAAGTTTGTTGTCCAAACACCACTCTAGATCTGCACATCCCTTTCCTTTCCTCCTCCCCCCCCCCCCCTGTCATACAATGGACGTACCCTTGACGCCCGGCGCGTGCTGCATGACCGCGACCGATACGCTGTACATATCGAGACCGTCCGGGGGAAGCTTGAAGTGAAAGGATTCGTTGAAGGTCGGGCTAGCAACTTTCTTGACCACCTCCGTCTTCTTGGCCTTCACTACTTTTCCGATATTCATCAGGCTCACCTTGACGTAACTGTCTGTTATCAGGAGAAAACAGAAAAAGAAAATATTGGGCATAGTGGTAAAATGTTTCGACAGTATTGCGTGTAAGGTGCGTGTGAATGACCAGCTCCCTCAACGTTACACTCTCTACAAACTCTTTTTCCGTAAATAATGTACATGTACTCCATGTGTTTTTTTTTGTTATTGCGTTGTTGAAGTTCGTAAGTCAACACACACAAAAATGGACACCTCTTGACGGAAAAAAAAACAGAGGCAGACAAAGAAAGAGATGGAGAGATGAAATAGGGCAATTCTGGCATGATGCCAACTGTTATAAATATGCGAGGGAAAGAGAGAAGCGGAGAGACCATGCCGAGGCCTTCATCCAGCAGTGGATCGACAATGGCTGAAGAAGAATTATGTTACTTCGGTTTAAACTCTTTGGAAAGACTCTTTATATCCATTGTTAGCTACGTAGTGTTGATTCCGCTGTGATAGCAGTGTACTGTTTGGAGCTATTTTGATTATTCGAACTCACTATCTACTACATCAGCTGCCTATCTACCTCAACGATCAGAGCGCACACTTTACATCCAACTTCTCCGAGCTAACGAACTCCTGAGCCTTTTATACTGTACACAGAGTTTGGCGAACTCAGTTTCAATAGGTAACAACAATGCGTGTGTTGCTTTGTTGGACAAGCAGATAACAAAATAAAATGCGCCTTGTTGTTACTTCTTGAAACCGAGTTGGCCAAACTCTGTGTATGCTCTGGCTGACTTTCTATCATCGCGCCATCGGTCAGAATGTAGCGCGTTATGTCCTCGCATTCGGGCAGATAAACTGCGTCTAAAACTGTGATAGGAGTTCACTTACCAACGTGTTGGAATCCATCTAAGAGTTTGAACCCTTTCCCCTCCGCAATCACCACAGTCAACCGTTCGTTTGTGTTGTTGTAATTTAACGAGAAGTGAACATCACCACTCTCCGAAGACGCTGGTTGCTGAAAGAATAAGAAAGACAACACGAAATATATCAATATAAGTTCACCCCGTAAAAGAGAAAGTTGTTTGTCTCTTTGCAAATCCTTGTCTTAATCTCTCCATTTTGAAACTACTGATCCTATCATGACAATGCAACAATGGTAAAAAGGACATTCAGGAGTTTAATGTAGTCTTGTGGTTAGATTAGGGATAAGGAAAAGGGATGGGTCGCATTTACGGGACTGGCTATCAATTCCTCATATCAAAATGTTTTGAGTACTACGTGTGAACATTTCAACGTACTATACTGATTGCAATTACTTCATAATTTAACATGAGATAGATAGATAGATAGATAGATAGAGAGAGAGAGAGAGAGAGAGAGAGAGAGAGAGAGAGAGAGAGAGAGAGAGAGAGAGAAGGAGAGGTGGGTGGGGTAAGTGGGAAAGCGGAAGAGAAAGGCAACATACAGAGTAATAAAGAGATTGTAGAGAAGGGGGTGAAGGAGAGAAAAATAGTGAGAGGAAGTGTATGTGTGTCTGTGTGTGTGTTTGTGTGAGAGATAGATAGAGAAAGAGAGAGAGGAAGAGAGAGAGAGAGAGAGAGAAAGAGAGAGGGAAAAGGGTGGGGGTGGGGTGGTGGTGAGAAGGAGATTGAAATGTATAACCTCATAAACGAGTGGACAAAGATATGAAAATTATAACACCGTAGATTAAAACTGACAGAATGCAGAGTCTTCTTTGCCATGGTAACCGTTGTGATGACGCAGTTAAATTCCAGCGCGTGGGGTCGGTGAACGAAAGATCTAATCCACGAATCGCAAATGGCCCGACTCAAGACAAATGACATCTTCTGCCCCTCACTTTATCTCCCAGTCCACGAGACTTATATTCTCCTCCGTTTCTCTCTCACCTTTCATCCTCTTCATATAATGCATTTTAGGCACACCATCACTCTTCATATATTTCTTTTCAAGCTACAATACCTCATACGTTCGTATGAAATCTTCTTGTATCCTTTCCATGTTTCATGTTTTTGCTTGTCTTATGGAGGTTGAACTACACGCATCTTTACATACTCAGCCACGCACACATGTTTAAAGGGCATATACTGTACTGGGAAGGCAAAAAAGCCTTCAAAATGTAATTGGTGGCAATCTTCTTGCCAATGGTCTTAAATTCATGTATTGTCTATTTCAGAAGCTTGCTGAAAGTTATTTGCCCTCAAATGATCTACATTTGGAGTAATGAGCGATTAAATCACAAATCCTCGAAATGTTTGGGCCGAACATTTTGAGGATTTAATAATTAATCATTAATTACTCCATATGTAGATCATTTGAGGGCAAATAACTTTCAGCAAGCTTCTAAAATAGACAATACATGAATTTAAGACCATTGGCAAGAAGATTGCTAACAATTACATTTTGAAGGCTTTTTGCCTTCCCAGTACAGTATATGCCCTTTAACTCCTTCCCATTCTATAGCTGTTGGTTTACGTGTTAGAATTTTGTTGAGTCCTGAATCGTCTCTCAACGTCTTCGTCTGCGGTTGTTTGTTTGAGATCAATTATGAAGCTATTATAATACCGCCTTCCTCTCTCCCTCTCTCCATCCATCTCTTTCTCTACTCATACCGATTCATACCTCTTTCTTTTCTTTCCCTATATGTCATGATTATATTTCCGCTCCTTCTATCAGAGGGATATTTCACCATAAAATTAGGTTGGCTTCAATAAAAGTAGAAACATGAAAGTAATATTTCAATAAAGGTTTGATGAAAATCCGTCAAAGGATAAGAAAGTTGCGATCTTTTAAATTTCTGATTCCCCCCCCTCTCTCTCTCCCTCTCTCTCACCCCCTCTCTCTCACACACACACACACACACACTCTCTCTCTGATTCTCTCTCTCTCTCATTCAATCTCTCTCTCTCTCATTTTCTCTCTCATTCTCTCTCTCTCTCTCTCTCTCTCTCTCTCTCTCTCTCT
This sequence comes from Arbacia lixula, assembly GCA_963669155.1. Lineage (NCBI taxonomy): Eukaryota > Metazoa > Echinodermata > Echinoidea > Arbacioida > Arbaciidae > Arbacia > Arbacia lixula. Next base: position 2,055,273 of record OZ022593.1, read on the forward strand.
CTCCCTCTCTCTCCTCTGTCCCATCTCTCTTCGCCACTTCATCCTATCTATGTCCCCCAATCTACCCATTCTTTTATTCTCTCTCTCTCTCTCAATCCCCTCTGCCCCATTCTCTCTCTCTCTCTGCTTCTCCCTCCTTCTCTACCCCGTCTTTGTCCTATCTCCCCCCTCTCTCTCTCTCTCTCTCTCTGCCCCTCCCCTCTCTCGCTCTCTCTCGCTCTCTCTCTCTCTGCCCCTCCCCCCCCTCTCTCTCTCTCTCTCTCTCTCTCTCTCTCTCTCCCTCTCTCTCTTCTCTGTCTCTCTGTCTCTCTCTGCCCCTCCCTCTCTCGCTATTAGCACACTCCGCTTTTCCCTGTCAATCCTATCATGCTAATCGTTTTCTCATCCTCTTCCCACATTGTCTTCTTAATGTTCTTTTCTTCCCAATAACATCCGCCTTCTCCGCTTCTTTCTGAACGTTTACAACTCTCACTTTTGCCGACCTTCCTCACATTCTTCCCGTTCGTCAACTCGTCGGATTCCGAGATTTTCTGGGCCATCTTATCGATTCCCCGGACGTGTTCATGAATAATTCGCACAGCCTTTCGGGGACTGTTTGTCTCAGTAAGCCCGAACTGATAATACCCTCCAGTTTCAGTCACGATTCGACAATGGGTCTTTTTCCACTGCTGCAGGTAGAGTATGCAGCCACCCCCCCCCCCCAACACACACAAAAAGGTGAAAATGCGTGCACGTAATTACTCTAATCGTGATAACTTAACTGGGATAGATGAGGCACAACAATCCGCGCGCGCCTCTCCCCGCGAAGCATTACAGCGCATTCGCCAATAATTTGTTGAGGGGTTTTGCACCGTTTAGAGAGTGCTGGATCCTATATTTCGCGGCCGTGGGGAATGACGGTACATGCGGAGATGTGTGTGTTAAAGAAGGAGAGGAAATCGTTTCCATATTGCCTGGAGCATGGTCACTAATATCACCACCAAAGCCTTACATTTCCTCCAGACATTTTTACAAATTTAATATATTTCCATTTGTCGCACGAGACTCGGATAATGATGAGCAATTTGCTCTTCTCACGCTTCTAATGGACCCAATTTTGGCGTGGTGATGGCAGACATGATGCATAATTTTATAACTGTGTCTGCAAAACCGATCAATCTATCTATCTATCTATCTATCTATCTATCTATCTATCTATCTATCTATCTGTCTATCTATTTATCTATATACCCACCTATATGTGTATACATATATAGGATATATCCATGTGTATGTATCTATCCATATACCCACCTATCTATATATCTATATGTGTTTATCTTTTTCTATATATGCGTCTACCTAGTACACATATTATATAGATAGAGAGAGAGAGGGGGGGGGGGGGGGGAGGTGAGAGAGATAGCTCTGTCTCTCTCTCCCTGTCTATCTGTCTCTCTTTATATATATATATACATATAACCATAAAAGGCTTTATTAATACTCTCCTGGCTAGGGAGTACCAAAAAGAAAGAAAATCAGGTAGCCAAATCCACACTCGTCATCAGCAGCCAGGGTGTGGTAATGATTTTGGAAATTAGATTCGTTTCTGAATATACACTGTATATATATATATATATATGATATTGTAAGCAAATAATAAATGTTGGTAAGGGTGATGGGACGAACTATCACTTCCGAGGCGATCTGGGTGTGGCTTTCTAGCGTATACATTCAGATCGCCGAGGAAGTAATAGTTCGTCTCATAGCTTGAAACCAAAAGTTTATTATTTGCTTTATATTCCACATCTGAAACCAACTATCTACACCAAAATTGACAATTTGACGTACGAAAGTAATGTTTACTTCCCCACCTATCCCCGAGCCGCTGCCATGGGGAACACGCGCGTTAGGACGCGTTAGTAGGAGCTACTGTTAGTCAAATGATAGTCCGAGTGTAACGCACTTTTATTTCTCGCGTACTCAAAATATTGATCACGCGTAAGGACTGTGAGGAGTGAAGAGATCAGCAAAACCAAAAAATACCCCCCTATAGAGTGTAACGAACTTTTCTTCTCAGGTGATCAGATGGGCAAAATTACGCTTAATCACGTGATCAACTCTTGACCAATCATAGAGCAACATTCTTAGTATGTGGAATATAATTCTGTTTATATCTATCGGCCTATTTATCTATCTACCTACCTATGTATGTATGTATTTATGTATGTATGTATGTGTGTATGGATGTATGTGTGTGTGTATGTATGTATGTATGTATCTATGTATCTATCTATCTATCTATGCATCTATCCATCTATCTTTACTGTATTTACCTCTGCGACCTCCTTCTCCAGGTCAAGCCACATGACGACCTTCTGATGCGCCTCGTAGTCCATATCCTTGAGTGGGTAGCTACAATGACCGATCAAGCGGTGCTTCTTGGAGCGATCCACGTCATACACGGACAGACGTAAGGTGCGCTGCTGCAATGCTTTGAAGGTGACCTGAGGAGTGGGCAAGAATGTCACCTTTTTAATCCCAGGCATTAGAAATCCCCACAAGCCTACAACACATCACCATGTCAAGAGTAATAAATGAGTTATATCATTAACAAGTCCGTCGCAGAAATGACGCTGCGTATTCAATATAAGGGAAAAGGAAGAACGAAACAAAAAAAGAGAGCACGCTAATTGGTCATTACACTCGCGTAGCAAAAGGCACACAAACAAAGTGCATTATTACGTCATGTTAGACAGCTCGCCCGACACAGCTGTTTGCAACTACTTTCCTCGAATCGGAACATTAATACACAGACGTCTATAGACTTTTCAACGTTGATCACGCAAATATACAAACTCCTTTCTGGGACTCAAACACAAGCTGGTTGCCACTCATTATGC
>OZ022593.1:2063154-2100654 GCA_963669155.1 Arbacia lixula
ATTGTTATGCCAACGAGAAACAGACCTTTTAAGCTATGCAATGTGGTGAGAAAAAAAAGCCATGCTTACGTGTTTCAAGGCTTGTAACTGTAATGCTATGTACAAAGTGATATGCAATGCCAGCTGTGATATTCGTCCAGGTCTTAAGTGTCACTTAAAACAAAAGAAGGGATATACGCCATGATTGCGTGTGCATCCAGCATCTTTTCTGGAATATACCGCCACTTGCGCTCTTGCACTGTTTAGTTCAATGGAGTACATGGAGATGGCGTATTACTATACGCCCGATCTGGCTTGTTTTGGTGCAGCATTTCTCGCGAGAATTAATTTCTCGCGTGAAAGGAGTAAAGTGACAACCGGGATGGCGATAAGTGTTCAGCGACGATTTATTTTGACGTGTCCACACTTCAATGTGAACTTCAACCAATGTCATAAAAAGGAGCTACCTCAGTGTGAACTACGGAGGTTTGATAAACCAGCGTAATTCAATTCAGACGTGCACCTTCATTTAGTAGTCAGCTAGTGTGGAATTGATTTCTGCACGATGATGTTCATATATATCATGTGTATGATAAATTACGTTACGAACTATAGTGGAATTCCAAGAAATGATTCTGCTTTTCAACATCTCGGCTATACAATGGTGGTGCTGCTATATCGTTTATTAACATTGTCGTTTCCTGTGGAAGAATTACCGGGAGGAAAACCGGGGAATCTCCAGTAAAAACTCTTAACGGAATAGTTTCAATATAATGTTTTTGAATTCTTTAACACAATCATTAAACTTTGTACTAATATATAAACTGTCCTGATTTACAACTCATTACTAGCCTCGCGATATTGCTTTAATTCAAGAAAGATAGGAGATACGCTGGGTACAGTCTTGAACAAGCCGTCATAATACGGGTATACCAACATAAAAGGTACACGGAGAAATATTGTTGTGAGCGATGTTACCGTGTACACAGATAAAATGATAGTGACTGTTATTAATTCTGACTTATCATTATATTTTTCTCAAGACTATCGTCATTGTCTGTATAACAAACATTACTGTCATGTTGCATAGATATCACTACTAGAACTCTTTTCGATATCATTGTCGCGGTTGTCTTTCCCATTATTCACCATGTGTTTTATTACCATTTGCATCATTACACTTTCATCACCAATATTTGAAATGCACGTATTACTTGGCAAATACAAGCACGTGTACCGCGAATTCATCTTCTATGTTCTTTTATTGTAAATATCTTATGTTTCGAGTCAAAAGCAAAATACGAAGACTGCCTGTCCGTTCAGTGCGCCTTTGCAGATAAAAGTACTGTAGCAAGTTGACCGTGTAATAGTTGCAATCCACAGGCCTCTAAAATGTTCATGGTCAAACGCACTAACGCACAGACGATCGGAAACACACAAGCTTCAACGGATTGGTTGACTGGAAGAGAAGAGGAGAAAGATAAGACATATATATAAAGGAAAGAAGAGAGAAAGGGAAAAGGAGGAAAACAGGGAGAGACGGCGACAACGGGAGAGTGATAGAAAGAGAGAGATAGAGAGAGAGAGAGAGAGAGATAGGGCAAAGAGGAAGGGAAAACAACACAGAGAAAGAGAAAGAGATAGAAAGAGAGAGAGAGAGAGAAAGCGAATGAGAAAGAGGGAGAAATGAGACATATAAAGAGACGGAGACAGACATGGTGGGAAGAAAAAGGGAAATAGAAAGAGAGGGCGGGACAAAAACAGAAAGAGAAAGAAAGAGAGAGAGAGAGAGAGAGAGAGAGAGAGAGAGAGAGAGAGAGAGAGGGAGGCAGAGAGGAAGGGGGAGAACAAAACAGAGGAAGAGATAGAGAGAGGGAGTGAGGGACAGAAAGAGACAGAGGGAGAAATTGGACACATAGAGAGACAGATGCAGAGATGGTGGGGAGGAAAAAGGGAAATAGAAAGAGAGAGAGAGTGCGAGGAAAAAAAAGAGAAAGAGAGAGAGAGGAGGAGACATGACATTCACACATACTTTCCATGAACTTCACTTCGTCAGCATGGTGAAATATCTCACACGTGACTAATCACATCGAGTTCTATCATGGCCAGCACAGCACCACCGCCAGTACGAAAGTAGTCTATGCCATGTCCGGTCCTTGAGCCGTATTTTTCTATACGTCCATCGAGCAGATAAAATAAAGCACACAGTACCATGAAGAGGGGTGTGGCACGGGGGTAGAGAGTTCGTCTCTTGGTAAGGTTATGGGTTCAAGCCCTACACAAGTTCGTGTAAACGAGCCAGCGTTGTTGGTTCTAGCGCAGCCCTCTTTTGCTCTTAGTGGGAAAACACTGCGTTCCTTTGTATATGGGTGCCACACTCTATGCGAGTTACAGATCTCACCTCACTTCTCGATTAAGAGCGCCCTTTAGTCATAAATAGTTGCCCGGTTGGCATTGATTAAGATCCCACGTATTATACACATTTTTATCAAATTATGAGTTAGCCATAGTTTCATTTAGACACTGGATTCTCAATCATGTCAATGTTATTTACAGACAAACATAATCTATCTTGAGATAATAATGATAATAATAATGATGATGATGATGATGATGATAATAATAATAAAATAATAATATTAATAATAATGGTAATAATAATAATAATAATAATAATTAATTTCACTACCAACATAATTCATCGATCTATACTTAAAGACTATGCCCATCTACCCTGTCCAATGCATACCTGCCTTTTGGTGGCGTCGGATAATGGTAGGTTCTAGGCGGCAGTGCCTTTTTGTTTTTGATATACTCCGACCACATCTACGCCTATACAAACTTTCTCTTTTCCTTTCCCCGAAGACTATGGAAGATGAAGGCGTTCCTTAATGCAATGTGACTATCACGTGACACATACCGCGCACGAGAATGAAACAAACAGTACTTCCCAGCCTCGAACTTAGACTACACTCCGCGACATGTTTTGCTAAGCGGATGAATATCACATGCAGACGTCACAGCGAAGGCTGCTCTCGGCAACGACAGCACGTCAGCGGCTGGAGCTATTTTCTCATGCCTCGACTCATACCTATACCTGAAGAGGCAATGTTGACAAAGTACTACGCCTCACCCTTCCTTGTCCTATTTCCATTACGATCAGCTGCGTTTGGATACAATGCCACATAACCAAGCACCTGGATGCGATGGATATCAATTCTCGAGGGGGGTAGGCTTCTATCTGGGTGCTTATTGTTGTCTGAAACCGGATATTTTGCCCGGTAAATTGTTTTCCTCACTGTGGGCATACTTTAACCCAGATACGCTACTCATGTTCTACTACGGACCAAACGTAAAGCATCACTGTTGAGAGATCTCATCCTCTCTTATCGGTTGCCCGTTGTGCGATCCTGCCAATCGGCGTGGGTGAACCATTAACTGATTGATCATATAACCATGCACATTGTAAAACACCCGCCTCCTTCCACTTCTTAAAACACCATGTACATTGTAATAACAAATAATCTCAGCACCTAAAAGGTTTAACTAATTTAACAAAAGAGGTTGCTTTTTATTGACAATAATCGGACGTCTTCAAAACTTAATGTTTTACAGAAACATCTCATGGGATTGCCCACGGCTTGTTCCAAGTAGATTGTAATAAATTCCTCACTCAGTACTTCACAAATATATATGCACATGGCAAGAAAAAATTATTGAAAAAAAACCCCAGGTACCCAGTGGAAATTCCCACATATTGTTTCAGGTATTAAAAAACCCCGCCTACCACCACTTGTTGGAATAGACATGTAAATATATCACATCACCTGGCAAGATGTGATAAAACTATACACCAATTACCATGTGATGTAAGTTGTGGTAGTAGCACTCCGCGCTTGTGCGTTAATTGCTTATAGATGCATTTTAAAGGAGTACAGAACTACCACAATGACATTTATTTACACCTTTAATACTCGGCCACTTCGATAATTTCCTGATTATACGACGACGAGTTACATAGTTATGCTATCATCGAATTATGCAGTCTGTCCTTGGTTCTTTATCTTTAGACTCCAGTGACATTAACGTAAAAGGAAGAAACGAAAATGCCGTCGATTGATATAAGGGAAGATTGTGTACGACAAAGTTATTACCAGGGAAACAAGCAGTGTAAACGGACTACAAGACTGGTAAAGTCTGACAGACGACACACAGTCATGACAGTAAGGTCTGTAAGAGCTGTATTTAACCCATTGTAGCCAGACAAAATGCTGCTAAATGGGATTTGTGTGTATAAATGGTGACATAATCCACATGTGGCCCGTTAAGGTTTACAGGAGATGGTTACGGTGTTCAGTTTCTGCTTACAAAACACTTGCCCTATCATGACTCGATATCCTAACTCCAAGCCTTGTATACTCCTTTGAAAAGTCGAGCCGGGTCATATTCAAATCGTAGGAATACGATCTAACTCGTGAGGTTCATTCGAGACCACCGTACCAACACACCCAGATAAACGGATTGCAGAAGAGGGTTGCCTCTTACTCGGTCACCGACGCCTACTAACACCAGCAATACGCACGGATCCGATAGAGAACCATTCTTGGTGGTTTTTAATGGGTTAAGCAGGCTGATTAGGGCTGAGCTGAGGTGCAGGTCGACAGTGATTGGATTGGATATACGAGGCGGACCAGAAGGAGGCCAAACGCTGTGATTATACGATGCAATGAAGGCGATGTCATGGAGATGAATAACCCATTACGTTCGAGCAGCCGATTCGGTTAAAGAGATTTATAACTCATTCAGTATTCATAGGAAAATAGGTTGGAATACCTAAGGTCCTAAGTTACTCTGTACCTTACTTCCCATAGATTCGAAATCCCACACCTCTGTATTTCCATTGAGATTATTTACAGTATTTCATTATACTGTGCGGTGAACTCACCAAGCAATCGAGCAGGGCTTATAGCAAGAATGATTTGTGAGTATTAAATCCTTAACTTAGTAATATCCTTAACTTATATGTATACAAAAAAATTAAAAGCGAGCAGGCACTATGTTTGCTTTACTTTTGACATCAGTGTTTTCCAAGCCACACATTACTCCTATTGGTGTTCCAAGGTAAGGATGTATGAAGCGTAGCTACGCTTCAAACGTCCTTGATCAAGGTAAATCCCCTAACACTCTTGTGTTAGTCCACTTTAATGGGGCTTTCGCGAGGTCTTCGAAAGAAGCGCTCTTCGTCTATTTCCTTCACACCTTTGACAAGTCTGGATTAGCTCCGATCAAGATGATCCGATTAAGCGAGATTTCCCGATGGTTCGAAAAATATTCCCTCAGCTTTTTTCTCGTAGAATAATAAGAAATGCGCGTATCACTGTATGGAGAGTCCCGAATCCTTTGGTAGGACTGTTCATCTCCGTTAATCCTCTGCATGTCACATTTATTTCTGCTCTATGGGACTCGTGTGTATTACTTGTGTAAAAAAACACACGTGGTATACAGAGTTAGCCATTTATGCGCTATAAAAGCGTGTGTGCAAAAGTCTCACACACATACACACACACACACACACATACACACACACACACAAACACACACACACATACCATATAGCTATAGTTTGTATGGCAAACAAAGGATTAAATATGAACATCCCACTTCTCACAACCAACCAAATGTCGGGACCTTCCCGATGGTTCAAGGGCACTTCATTTGTATTTCTTTGGGGGAATGAGCAAGAAACATGTGTTCATTTCTATGGAGACTTCTGAACACGTTGGTAAGTGTGTTCACATCTCCTTTAGATATGGCCAGTGTGCCTCTCACAACCTTATGCTGAGTATTAACCGATTGCCCACAGACATTTCAGCAGTATCCGTATCACTGAATAGTTAATCTCGAGCCCTTTTTGAAAGAGTTCCTTCAAGAGTTCTTCTCATTGGACCAAAACCTCTTCCTCATTATTTCTTTGATGGAAGCATGATGATGAATCAACATACGTACTATGGTTTGGATAATACTTAGCCAATTGGTCAATACTTTCATATTTCCTTTATACACTACCATCGTTCTCCCAGTTCTCCATAATATCTTACAATCCTTTCCGATGGTCCAACACCATGTTTTCTTTTGTGGAAAATAAAACAAAATGTGTTCATCGTTGTTTGAATACTCCTGAATATTTCAGGTAAGTGTGTTCATATCAACGCTAGCTATATACATGCGGCTCCTCATAGCGTATAACGCTGGCTCTTTCACGATTGTCCCAAGACGTTTCGTAAGTATATCTTTAGAGACGAAATAGGACAATGTGCATCATGCTATGGAGACTCCCGAATATTTTTGTTAGTATGTTAATACATCACTTAGCTATTAACTCTTTGTGTGCCAGATGACTGCTACCGTATGGAAATTGTATGAATCGTATTTAAGAAAAAGTCACATATCATACACAAAGAATTAAGTTTGTTCTGCTCATGAAGCCATGGTAGCCTAAAGTCAAGTCATCTCCCTTTTATTAATTTGCCAGTATTTCTTGTTGGAGAAACATTGTTAGTTTTAGACTCTCGGGTCTTTCTCGATGGTTCGAAAAACTCTTCAATTTGATATAGTTATATGGTGGAAAACTCATAAAAGCACGACCACCCTTGTACGGGGTCTTACAAGGCCCTTTAGCTAACACTCTCAGTAACACGGTATAACAAGTCCACTTAATTCGCACTTACTTGTGTGCTAAAGTGATGATGAGGTTAATACGTTAATTTCTATTTAGATAAAGGCATTATGCCATTCAATGACCTGTAACCGTGCCTGCGATGAAGCACACTTCTTTTTACCCTTTGTGTGCCAGATAAAATGCTGCTTTATGGAAACTGTGTGCATTGCATGCGAATAGATTCAAACGTGGCACATAAAGGATTTATATTACCCCCTCATCGGCTATTTGAGTGCTTGTTTTATGGGACTTGCACATCATACCGATGCAAAGGAGGATGAATGACAGTACGGCTTGAAGCATCGTCCATCAGATGTTTGTAGCCAGGAATATGATGTAAGAAACAACCTTTTACGGTTTACCTCTCAGTCTTAACCTCTCACCAACCAGACGAATCCTGTTTCAAGACATTTGTGATTACTAACTGGTGCAAAGACGGACGAATGATGCAGCAATTGTTAAGCATCGTCCTCAACATTACTTTGCGGGAGAATATTCGGTCGACGTCGTATTAACCTACATACGAAAAATGAGAACATGTCAACGTGGATATATGTCCCGATTCATCTTTATTCATTTCCACGACGTACTGGAGCGTTGTCTCCCTCAATAACCCAAGAAGTTACATTTTGTGGTTAACTGTCATTTTGCGAGTACGTTTTTCTTTTAGATATAAAGTACCATTATTGTTTAACGGGGTTTGGTGTTTCTAAATGCGTGATAGTCTCGTGTGTCCATTCAACAAGTTTTAATTCATTGCACGTGATGAACGCGTGCAAGGGACGTGTTCAATTGTCGTGATCAACTTCCTGTGAGCAATATAGCTTGAAACAGTATCATTCCCGTTCAACGGGATGTGATGTGCCCTATACGTTCACACATCAAGCAACTTCGTGATAGTATCACGTGACGAATGAACATTTTTCAGTTCATTCCACGTGTCAAGCGCGTGGCACTGGTGTGTTCCTATGACAATCGATCGTTCGGTTCAGTTCAGTTTGAGACGCTCGAAGCATGAAAGCATTTTCATTCAGAATATCACATTCTTTTGAAAAAAATTGAATGAAGGACGAGCAAAGAAATAGGCTGTCATACACTTTTTTTTTTTTTATATAAATCTTTCATCGCGAAATTGAAATATCATGCAAGGCATTGATCTCAAGCCTTACTCATAAAGATATCAGTTTCGAGCTCATCTTTAGCAGGTTATGAAAACGCTATTGATTTAATTCATGTCTATTATTCGGCCATGGTTTAGCTTTCAGCCACGTTATTGATTGGTAGTTGTGATACTTTTGTAAGAAATAGGGTCGGGTGACGTTTCACAGTAGACGGCCTGACGTTTCTCTGACGACAATACTAGCTCAAGCATGATCTAACTGACTGAGTAGGCCTATCCAGGAAAAAATATCACGCATCTCGAGAATGTCGTTTTTTTTGCATGAACGTACACTTCAAGGTAGTAATACCACTTTCTTTTGCAGGCAAAATATTTTGTAAATTATTGCATAAAACACAAGTATAGCAAAGATTCAATTTGTGAAATATGTTTGATTTTTAAATGCAAAGTGGTGTTTGTCTATATAAATCATTCTTTATCACAAAGCTGAGAGAGAAAGAGAGAGACAGAGACAGAGATAGAAAAGAAAGAGAAGAGAGAGTGAAGGAGAGAGAGATAGAGAGAAGAGGGATAGAGAGAATAGAGAGTGAGAATTAGAGAGAGAGAGAGAAAGAGAGAGGAAGAAAGAGAGAAAGAAAGAGAGAGAGAGAGAGAGGGAGAGAGAGAGAGAGAGAGAGTGGAAGCTAATGTATTTATGTCTGTCCATATCGGTCAGCAACTAGCTCGATGTAGTATATGGAAATGACAAAGAGGAAATAGGGCGAAATGAAAATGCAGCTATCATCTCGGCCATGATTAACTGATAAGGCGGATAGCTTCACATCCACCCAGATTCAATTGTGCTCTCCAAGAAAAAAATGGTGCTAGAGAATATTATTTACGCCGAAATAGATATAAATATATTTGTAAAGGGCATTTGCAGTTGACCGCGGGGCTTTCGCGCGTGAGCTCATTACCGTCTGAGGCAAAGTACTTTATTGCATTTCGAGATTATACTTTACAGTCGTCATTAAGGAGGAAGCGGAGCATATTATTTTAAGCTGTGCTCATTTTGGTATTACACAGGATATCATTGCGTTGCTCGAGGGCACTCTTACCTAGATATGCTCAGAATCCTCGGTCGTACAGCACCTGGCCTGCATCGTACAACTCATACGACGGGTGTTAACAAAACTAAACTGAACTCAACTAATTTAAAATCGTTACCAAGATGCACTTTCATAAAACCAAGTTCTCGACATCCTACACTGTACGACTGACAGGAACTGTGCAATGATAATAGAGATCTGAATTAAATTTTCCTAATATGATGCGAAATGACAATTAACCTGCATACTAAGGTTTGGGCTTATATGGTTTGTTTTTGCATTGATCGCTATTTATCACTTCGATAGTTAGTAGCACTGAATTTACTTTACAAATGATTTATAACCTTACAAACATTTTCCTATAGTTTGCTATTTTTTCGTAAAGACGTAGGTCGGTAAACGTATACGTTGTGCACGACTTTTTACAATGACATGCAATTGAATAAAAACGGGTCCAAGATATCAATATATTAAGTACTTAGTTCTATTTTCACGATTTTTCCAGATCTAATAACTTTATACATGACTTAAATGTGCAATATTTTTGTCTGTATTTTGACCAAACCCCTAGGCACTTATTGAATCTATTGACCTGAATAATATCACCGTTGTTCGTCATATATTTGTCAAGATGTGATAAAATTACGCACCCGAACGAAAAAACCTAATACAAAATACCACCAGTCTGCATATCAAAGATGAAATGAATAGCGCACAAAGGAATCAACAAAGTACTGTATGTAACAAGTTAGATATCATGTAAATAACGATATGATTAACCTATGATCAAAAGTTTTACGTCACGCTTCTTATTTAAAGTGCAGGAAAGTAAACACGGAATTAGATAGAAAGAGCAAGAGAGAGAGAGAGAGAGAAAGATATCAATAAACCTTAAGTTTACATATTTTTCATGCGTGGGTGTGCGAATTTCATTCGAGCATCAATTGCAGCCAAAATGAATAATGAATCACCTTTAACTATTTTGTCTCGATAAAAAAGAGACAAAAACAATGCTCTAAGTTGGTATGTAACAGCTCTTCGCAGCCGACTATCAACTTTTTCATATTCGTAACTTCCTTGACAAAAAAACCAAACTTTAATGTTTAACACCTGGAATGTATCAAAATAAATGTACATTTCTTATGCAAGTCTGCCATTTTTTGCCGAGTTAGACCAACCATGTTCACGAGTTTTTAAACTCTTAAAACTCCGTAACCAAATCTCACTCCCTTGCTCGTCAAGTCTACTGCGGCAAATTACACGTACCTCCCTCTGACCTCGCATGAGGGCGCTCTCATGTGAAACGTCATAATGGACACACATGTGTTATTAATTTCCAGGGTTATCTACTAAAAAAAGAGAACTGAAAACAAATAAGTGTAAATAATAAGGCTATCAACATTTTTGTCTCAGATAGCCTTTTCAACTATCTTTGCCTTACGATTTGTGTTAAAGCATCAAAGCCGATATGCTCAAAATTTAAGGCGCTTGTGCATTTTATTTAAGTCCCCATGAATTTAATCAGGAACCAATTTCAGCTCAACAACTGTATTGCTCTATAGCAGATATAATTAATTTGATGAAAAATGTAAAGTATACATGCTATAATTGATTTCACGTGAATATATTTGTCAATGATGATGTCATATCTGGTATGCTTTGAGATTTCCCCGACTGAATTATAATCGTGCAACCGTATGCATATCGTTGACGCAATGCATAATAGATCATCGAATCGCGTCCTTGGCATTTGCCGAAGGTGTGGGCTCACCGGCCCGGCTCGGGCCAGCGTGTAATATCTCTAATGAGCTCGACGCGCTCCAGCGCAGCGAATGTGGTGACCATGAGTGGGATGAGCCCAACTCACACGACCAGACCCCACTCAACTCGATTGACTATCACTACTTGACCTGCTTTCACAGTCCCCTGATGTTGTTTTTGGCACATCTGGTATTGATCGTGTTTGTAACACCCTATTTCATGGTTTCTAGTCAATTTTAGAATGTCTGGCTTTATCGACTTGTTTTGATTGGCTGCTATGTACTTGTACTCCGCTCTAGTACCAAGCCAGGAAAGACCGGTTGACGTAGCCCAAATGTATTATGCACATACGGTACTGAGATATCAACTGGTACTTGATGTTGGATGTATCGTAGTAAAAACTTGATTAATTGTATTTCAAAATGCCTTCCTCTATGTGTTTCTCTAAATGTATCCTATTCAACTTTATTGCTAGAGTGCATTATTCTTGGTAGCTGACTCTGCAGAACAAAAAATATAGATGAATCACGGAGACCTTTTAAAGATGGTCCGTCCCTTTTACAAACATCTGCAAACTTTGCACATATTTAGCACGTATCTTTGGGATACCAACTGTGAAACTTTTATGGTCGGAAGTATTATAACTCCCGTAGAATAAATGAAAATCTTACCAATTTTTACGGAGATTTGACTATTTTCGTGGTACCAAAAAAAAGAAAGCTCGGTCAATTTAATATCGAAGATTATTTCCTCAAAACCGGATACTACGTTTTGTAGATTCCAGGGAAAGGTTATACAGCCACTCTCTCTCAAATGATGACAAAGTCAGGGAACTTTCAGAATTAGGTCTGCAAAATGGACGGGATAACTAGACCTAATATCATCATCATCATCATCATCGTCAGCCAAGATCGGCCCACTGCAGGGCGAAGGCCTCCCCAAGTTGATGCCAAAGATGTCTGTCATGTGCTGTCGCTATCCAATCAATGCCTATCAACTTTGTGAGCTCATCATTCCATCTTAGTTTCTGCCTACCCCTGTGTCTTGGACCCAACCATGTCTGTGGTTAGATTGTATTGTGTCTGCTACTTCAGTCTGATTTCTGATCCATTGGAGTGTCTTCCTATCCCGTTTGGTTATTCAGTGCGCTCCATACTGTGGTGAGTAACAGAGGCCTGAATAAATTGGGCTATTTTCGCATAATTTCTTTGATTTCTCTCAAAGTTCCGGCACGATGTTCCTGGTTATATTTTGTAGGTCCCTTTGTAAGTTCGGGTACTGTATAAGTCTGCACATGGAGTTTCATCTCAATATTTCAAGACGACTAATCACAACCTGTTAGCAAGTGCGTACGAGTCGCTCTTCCGATCACGTGGGCGTATAATTGCAGTTGAGGCGGGCAGAGTGTCTTGGACCTTTACCTCATGTGTTGCAGCCAAATGACCTCACACTTTGCTAATTTATGAAAGATGTCTAGCAGCGACGTGGTGAGATGACTTTCATCGGGGCCCGATGGAAAGATTCTGGGAAGCTGCATCGTCACGAAATCAACCATGGTTGTCTAAATTAATGCC
This sequence comes from Arbacia lixula, assembly GCA_963669155.1. NCBI lineage: Eukaryota > Metazoa > Echinodermata > Echinoidea > Arbacioida > Arbaciidae > Arbacia > Arbacia lixula. The sequence continues at coordinate 2,075,395 of OZ022593.1, forward strand.
GTAATCTTTTATTTTGTCGCCAATGCAATAATCGCGAAAGTGGAATATCTTTCCAGATGGGTTGACAGATTGCGTGACTAACTATTCAACGAAAAATTCTGCGGCGCAATTCACTTTGAAAAATCAAGCAATTAGCAAAAACCGTAATAGGTTATACGTCAGGTGAAAGAGCACACCTCCCTTTCAACATGTTCAATATAAGGATTTCTCAGTTTGCCTCACGTGGTATAGCAAGTTCATTCTCGTATAAATTGAACATATAACATTATATCTACTATTGTTTCACGATGGAAGCTGTTAATGGAATTTACGTCCTGGAATAAGACCTGTCTGCTTTATTCTGAACACAAATATTTCTTCGATCAGAACAAAATAATGATAACTCATTTTGATCCTTCGTGCATTATCCACAGATCCACAGAAAATTCTTGTTATGTTAATGTAACTCACTCACTAAGAATTGCAAAATGAAAGAGAGAGAGAGAGGGGGGGGGGGATACACATAAACAATGAGACAGACAAGCATACATACATACATACATACATACATACATACAGACAGACGCAAAGGACAAACTTAACTCACCAACTGGCGGGCTCATGATATCAGTGGCGGAAGGTCTGCGTGAGTTTGTTCTTGGCGAGCTGGTGTTGTGTGTGGGAGAGCCCCCTTCCGTGGACGAGCTACACAGGCTGACAGTGCCCACGCTATCTCGGCGCCCGTCGGTGTCCTGATCGTATGGCGACGATGACGACATCGACTTCTGAGGCTCCTGGTTGATGATGGGTGTCTGGATGCAACCTGTATAAACAACAAGTGTCACCGTGTTTGATGGATGAGTGGCTGGTATTAACATGCTCATATACGACCGGATAACCAGTTCCAAATTACATTACACTAAAAGGCCTGATACAATGCGACTACACGGAGACTCGTTTTCCTACCAAAATTATTACATTTTTACAATTAAAATTACTCCGTCATCCAAGATGACTTTCCGGTGACGATCGCTAACCCGTATACTCGTACTATGTACCCGTGTTTGTTATGATGTATACTGATGTATAACCTGTTCTCTGATACCAGATTTTGAAAAGTGTTAAAATGAAGACCACATTCAAACGCACCTTGAATAAATTTGAGTGTCCTTTCTGTAAAAGAGAACATGATGGTCAGCTGGAATAAGACAGGAAGTCTTTACGAAAAGAAGTAGGAATGGTCTCATGGTTAGATGTATACGAAGCTTTATAGCTATGGTCACGTGTCATGTCCACTGTGGTATTGCAGCAACCTGTCACCAGCTATGTACGTCAAAGAGACTCGTAGAGACACGTACTCTGATTGGTCATTGTATCATATGCAATTACTTCCCTTAGTTAATTGATTACAAGTGACTGGGCCCTATTACATATGGCCCAATGCTGAACCTACGCATGAACAGTAACCCGATGTTTGTTTTGTTTTGCTGAATCAATATATTTGACGAATGCATATTTCGTAGTCACCAAGGTTGTATGATGTTGTTAAGTGGTGCATGGATTTGCTTAGGCCTTGCCACATCATGAAACATGAGCCATAGAGAGCACCCTTCCCATTAGGGTAAACCATATCGATTGAGGCACGAATGAGATACTAACCTCCGGTACCGAGAAAGGGATGCCTCGAGGGAGGTGGTGATCTATACATCACGCCACAAATTTATCATTTTTGCTTCAATGAACAATGCAACCAGAAAAGCATACATCAGCGTGTTCATATCAATACGATTTTGTGTGTTTAATAAACAACAGAGTTACGTTCAACACTTTTGGGCTAACACCAGGGTATAGCACCAATGGTGTTGCTGATATAATGAAATTGCTCCAAAGAAAGGGTGGAAAATAAATTATGCATTTGTCATAAAGTGACATCTACAGTGATATACATATTGTTGTGGAGTGTACTAACATATTGCGTCAACTATCAACTACAACGCTCGTAGCGTTCCACAATTCTAAGCGAAAAAGACTTCGTTATGCAGGATGCAGAACATTTAATTCGTTACTACCATGTTAAACTCGACCATAAATATTCGCTATGCCCCTTCATGTCTATGCTGTACATCTCCGATGTACATTTCTCTCTCCATCTCAATTTTAACTCTCCGATGTCTCTGAATATATCCTGGTTCTCTAATAAGTGACGAGTAATTTGTATTGGGTAAAGCTCCCCAAGGAGCCAGGTTCTAAGATTTATACTGACTCATACATATTCCGCAGTCGCTGCAGAGTTCCAGATTTCCTGTAAAGGTCATCAGAGTATCAAATATTAGGACGATATCTAGTGTAAAATCTAAAACACTTGTTTTTGAGGTGTATGATCTTATCATGGGTGAATAAACGTTCGGTCAATATATAAAAAAATATTTCGTGGTAAAGGGCTGGTCTATGGAATCTGACTGCATTACTTGTTGAAAATACAAACATGCCACGTAAAACCTTAATATCATAATTGGCAGTCAGTATCACGGGTGATTGAATGCGCGTGATATGTCACAGTCATGTATTTAATGATTGTAACCATGGTAACTCACATTTAATCATGATACCTTCATCAAATGTGAATATCTGTCCCTGCAATCATGACATATGATTCACTGAAGGATGATTAGTGATTCATACCGATATTAATACACAGATTGGGTAATAATTACCATATGTTTATAGTGCTCTCTTATAGGACGCACTCTTTTTCTGGTCAAATGAACACGAGTCGGCATGATGACACCTCGTGTTAATTGTGTAGTGTAGGGTACACTAACCATGCTAACATACATCATTTCAAACTCCTACTAAAAGAGTACTTACTTCTAAAAAACATTCTCTACGTTCACCTTTACTCTAATCAATCGATATGTAACCCACTTTCTTCCTTTCCTCTTCTCCCCTTCCTCTTCATTAAGGTTTATTTTGTATGCATTTTTTTTCTTTGGTATTTCTTTATGTTCTGTTTAGCTTTGTAAGTTCACTGTAACTTGCGTGTCTACTATGTGTAATAGGACCATACCCACAAGCCTGCATGCTTATTCTGGTTCCACAAACTAGTAAATATACATCATTATGCAGTTTTTGACATTTAAAAAAAAATGAATTGAAGCTGAAATTGAAATTGATCTGAAATTTACCTGCGTAGGAGGGGCGACGTTCCATGGTTACGGATGGGCGTCGTTCGGGGGGCGCCCCCTTGATATCCAACTGATCCATGTTTTCTGGCATGGGGGAGGCCGGAGGGGGAAAGGTGAAGCCCCCGATTCGCTCCCGGGGTATGGGGGCGGGGGGAAGAGTAAACGGCACTGTCTTGAGGCTGTGGAAGAAAATAAGAGTATTATTAAGTAACAACATCAATGTAAATTATGATTGCATTTTTTTAAAAACTTTTTTTGTATTTGATAGATGTCACGTTTTCTGCCTTTAAACGAATAATAGCCTTGTGTAAGACTTGTATGGAGATGATGTTGCAATATGCATTTTACTTTACATACTTAGTATCACAGTTTGTTTTGTATTATCTTGTTTTTTCGTAGTTGTTACCTCTTTTATATATATAAATATGATTTACTTATTTGAAATGATGGTACACCTTCATCGACAAAGTGAATAAGGTTAGTCTCCGGACTTTCGTACTCAGTACTCAGTTTTTTTTTTTATCAATATACAAAAATTGAAATGAATTGAATTGAATGCATTCTTTCTTATGATGTTACTCTCCCAGTAGTAATAGGATTGAAAAATCAATAACCAAAGGAAAATATGACCATGCGGCCTGCGGCGCTTTCCACCAAGTTAACCGCTTGGCTTCTGAAAAAAAAAATGGTACGATATGTAAGCAACAGGACCCATGTCCTCTACTTCGTAATCCATGTACATTACTACTACGGAGAGCAACCAAAAACAAAACAACCCCCCTCCCAAAGATGATACCTTTCTCATCGAAAGCATTCACTTTCTTTGCATAGATTATAACTTTATATTTACATCATCAAACAGATTTCATGACGGGCATTATTATCATTATTGATATTTCATTGCACGGGAGGAGGTAAAAGGGGGGCTTAGTAGGTCATCTCTTTCAAGTAACAAGGTACATTTCGATAATATATCATTACAACGTTCTATGAGTGATATATGATTATAATTTGTATCACTTGTATAATTATAATTATCATAATTTCATATAGCTTATTTTTTTGTGAATTATGAGAAACTGTGGACTATCTTAAAGGAAAAAAAAGGCAACGATGGGAAACTCGGTGTGTAAAATGAATGGTAATCAAATTGAATAACAATTCATCTAGAATTTGATTTAGATTTAGAATGGAGGGGAAGTGTTAAAAGATGGAGAAAAACAGGAGAATGAGGAAGCACCTCAAAAATACAAACATGGACGTTTTACTTTTTATTTTGTGGCAACTAATACACACATGTCCTATACAGCCGTGTTTTGTTGAGCACACAACGGCGTAGAAAAGGGGAAGAAACTAGAATGAGAAAATGGAATTTCAATCAACACCAGATGAAGAAATTATTTTAAAAGAAGGAAGAAAATAAAGAAATAAAAACATTAACATTATGAATTCAACAAGCAAGACAACATGGTGAGAAGAAATATAAAATATAGGAAAAGAAGGGTAAATGAGGAAAAGAGGATAAGGAAAGGTAAAGAAGATGCGGATAAGAAACTGAAAAACACTCCCAAAATAACAGGCAAAAGGAATACAGTTAAATATAAGCAAAAGAGAATAAGAGTAATTATTTTTTTTTATCTTCAAAATAAACAAACAAGGGCAAATTTTCTCCTCGACCTACGCCGTATTGAATTCATCCGCTTGGTGTATCAGCTATGAATATAAAGGCTTCTATCAGAAATTACTATGATGACAATTGCAGAGCCTACCTCGACGGAAATGGAGAGACATAAATATCTCCCGATCGATGCTATGCGAGTGTTTTCCAATCGAATATGGCGAGCCAATCGGGGCTGCGATCTATGAAATTAGTGTGATGTGCTCGACCTCGAATTGGCACTGTACTGCGCAGAAATGTGTACGTGCACACATGATCAGGTGTATGTATGAATGTATGTATGTATGTGTGTATGCGGAAGTGTGTGGAAAGGCGTGGCGAATGGCCTCATGTTTGAGTTTAATCCCCCCTTCTCTAGTTATTGCCAACGCTTACATAGGTCACTATGAATCATTGGGATGGGGCAGTACGAATATATTCCTCACCCCCTATCGTAGACTCAATTTTGACATCAAAGTATTTCAAAACATGTCTTTTTTTGCAACAACTACAGCGCATGGCTTGCCATTTCTTGTCAAGTGGTGTGTCCATGTATATGAGAGGTGGTCTCTATAGTTTCAAAGTCATTCACTCGAAACGGACTGACTAACTAAAGTTTAAAAACAAGGGTTAAAACTCCAACCCAACCTCTTACCTTACCACGCCCTCATGTGTTCAAACTTCGAACAGCGTATCATGAAATCATGAATTCTTCACGCGCTACTGAATCATTTTTTTGTTCACTCCCAATGTACACTTATCAGGTAAGGTCGTATTAAGTCTGGCAGAGAAAAAGTTCAACTGGCTGGAAATGAATGACTGATGGGTGATGACATTACGTTATTAACCTAGGTTGGAAGAAAAAGGTCATATCGCGATTGATGGGCGATAGAGACAGGTACCATATACTCCTTTGACTTTAAATTTGCTTTTTATTACGTTCTACATCACTGTCGTGGCTTTAGATGGAGATTGGGAATATCAGTCGGACAGGTACAATGACGAGAACGATATGGGATGCGAAGAAGCGATGGATAGAACATTATACTCTGTCTTGGCAGCCGTTTCAGATAGGTAGTAGAAAGGAGAGTGGCACGGAAGAAGTCAAGGTAGAGATAGAGAGAAACAGCAAGTGAACGAGTGATAGAGAGAGAGAGAGAGAGATAAAGAGTGAGAGACAGAGGGGGAGAGTGCGGGGTAATAAAGAGAGAAATGGAGAGTGTGATAAAGAGAGAGAGAGAGAGAGAGAGAGAGAGAGAGAGAGAGAGAGAGAGAGAGCGAGAAAGAGAGAGAGAGAGAGAGAGAGAGAGAGAGTGGGGTGAGAAAGAAAGAGAGAAAGAGAGAGAGAGAGAGAGAGAGAGAGAGAGAGAGAGAATGCTTGACGGCATCACGTAGGAAAGCCCATACTGTAACATTAAAGGGCAGGCAAAGGACTAGTGATATTGGCAATGAACTGCGTGGGAGACCTGCCCTAAGGCAGTCCACTCAATTGAAGATGGAATTTGGAGGGTCATAAACGGTAAAGGTACATTCGCACAGCTGTTAGCTGCGACCCCTCGCGGTAAAAACGCCTTTCCCCTTATTCACCCAACCAGAGACGCGCATAACCGTCTATACAGGCATCTACAAAGTGCTAGATAAAGCTCTAGCCTTTTTATTTTTACAGCGATGAATATGCAATACAGGAACAAAATGATGTATACATATCTTGGCCCGTCAGACAAGTATGATTAAGGTCGTGACTTTAATATTGGAGATCCATCATTGAGTTTTTTCTCCCTTTTTTCTTGTTATGACTTTCACGCTTTTTATGAGAGCAGAATGAGATAAGCATCTACACATTGTAGAAAGGTTGTAGAAAGGGTGAGAATAACAAGTTAAGGAACAGTCAGGAGTTTAAAAAAAAGACACTACGAAAGGGCGCCCTCTTGCGGTTGTCAGTGTGTTCTTGCTTGGATACTTGTGTTTGTAATAACCTAATTATACTTCTACGGTGTTTGTGGGTGTGCGTGTGCGTGAGGGTTTGTGTCTGTCTGTGAGGAATAATCCATATTGAGGTATAGTGGGATTAGTTTTCCTGTATTCCATGAATTTATCTTCACGTAGCCTATACATCTCCTCTACGTAAAAAGTTCTTTTGTGGTCACAAAAAGTGTTTGGCAAAGGGCTCTCCTTGCATAATAAATACAACATACTATGCCCTCCCGGTGAGCATATCGAAAACAAAAACAAGATCCTAACTCGGTTAATTATCAAATAAATAGAACACCTGACAAAACACGACAAAACTACCAATACTATGAACGAAGTCTGCCCTTTACCAAGAATCCATGCCGAGGGAGTACGAATAATTAGCGATGTTTTGACCTTTAAAGCTAGGGCAGATATGCAAATGAGTGTTAGAGACCCCCCGACGCGCATAATATCCTTTAATGTCAGGAGAAAATGTACATACAGAAGACTGTCGGGTCACAATTCCCTCTAAAAGAATAACACGAGTGCGTAGTGGTGAGGGTTTCTCAGAACCGTTGGTTTGTCGTGAAGCGTGCGTTAAGATGATTTACGACAAATGCGGGAAAATGAAACGCAAAGCGTTTTGTGGTAGGAAGTCTACTTCTCCCCCACCTTCTAGTCAAGTGTGCGAACAGATTGTGTAAGTACGACAGCTCCTAACAGAAAGAAGCAAAGTCACAATAATATGCCCAGAGCTGAAATGTCACCAATAATGTACTACGTAACTAATCGTGTTACAGATAAAGTGGCTTCCTGTATAGTGTATATTGCATTTAATTCTTAATTATCGTAATCATGACCCTCAAATTTGAGTACGTGCAAGTATATGTGTACTTTAAAGGATAAATACCTAAAACTGTGGCATTTTGTAAATAATTGAGATATTCTGGATATTGATTAACAGATCTGTTACTTTTTTTCATTCATTAACAGAAAAGAACACGCTATCATTACTATTACCTACTAGATGTAAAATGTTCTTTTCAAAATTGAAATTTCCCAAGAAAGCCCTGTAACTAAAATGTTGTCTTTAATTTATGTTTAATGTGACATTGTATATGAGAACGTTTGATAAAACACAAATCATTAATTTTGTTTATCATTATCATATAATGTTAATTGTGTAGGGCCTCTTGTGAGAGCATCTTGTATTGCACGAATAAGGTTCTTTTAAGGGCTACCCTGCTAACATTTTTAGTAAATAGAAAACACTACAAAACACAGTCATGTCCAGCAAAACAAACATGACGTCATCTCTTAAAAAAACACACACGAACATTACGCTCTACGCCTGAAAAAAACATAATGCTCTTGCAGTATATTAATCGCATTATGCCACATATTAAATGATATGTTTATCAATCCTAGGCGTACCGTGGGTGCAGGTCTCCATCACTAGCCAACACCCTTTCTCCATGTATAAAACAACATTTTGGCTGGTACGGGAAGTGTTAAACAAACATGTAAGTTAATTTGTTCATAAATCACACTCAATCTAGATCCCGTTTTGTTCAAGGTAAGTCCCTGTCCATTGCTGTTTATTATTAAACAGCGTGGTCGTTCATCTTCCTGTCAAACGTCCAGGCGCAAGCAAGGCCTCTAGAGCTAGCGCTCACCCGTTGAACGTTTTCTTTTTCTTTTTCATTCGACAGTGCCCGGGAGCGAGATATCACTGACGCTTTTCAAAACCCAAACTGAGGACCGGCCTGGCGATCGGTATCACGGGGAGACCGACTAGACGCACAGGCGATATCAGTGGTCGCACTCCCGCCCCGCCGCTGAGTGCTGGCTCCGAGAAGGGAGAGAGTGTGGATATAAATGGGGGTGGGGGGGGGGGTAGAGAGGGTGAGAGAGAGAGAGAGAGAGAGAGAGAGAGAGAGAGAGAGAGAGAGAGAGAGAGAGAGAGAGAGGAGAGAGAGAGAGAGAGGAGAGAGAGAGAGAGAGAGGATTGGGGGGGGGGGGCAGAGGGAGAAAGAGAGAGAGAAAGAGGGAAAGAACAAGAGGTAAAGAGAGTGAGGGAGGTGGGGCGTATCCTATCAGAGTGATGTGCTCTCTATAATTTTAATATCTACTTTCATTACATACCTAGGTCAGGGTGATGTTGTATATTTGTATGAACAAAATCATGCAAACAATATCCAATTCATATCACAGGTGCCTTATCGATGTGTTCGTGTTTATAGTTGTCATTAAATCCACTTCACGTGATATGAAAGAAGAGATCTAGACGTCTTGTATGCGCGCGGAGAGTCTAGTGAATTGATACCATAAATGTTACGCTCCGGGCTCTTTATTTTGTTGAGGTATCAGAGGAGGTATATAGAGGTTGAGAAACCTTTACGTTCCAGTGGTTTAAGACTGGGGATGGATGGTTTCCTATAAGCTGTTATAAATTCACGCAATTATCCTATATCATGTTTGAGTATTAAAAATTGAGGATCGGAATAAATGGGGAAAAGAGAGGAGGTCAGGGGAAAAGGGACGGGGAACAAGGACATGGGTAGGTCGAGTATTAGTAACCATGGTAATATTCTACTCACAGGCGTAGAAAGGGAAGGATGAAGAGTGGCAGAGAGGGACAAAATGACACATAAATAGAAAGATATCTATCTATCTATCTATCTATCTATCTATCTATATATCTATCTATCTATCTATATATAGAGATAGACAGACATAGAGAGAGAGAGATAGATAGATAGATAGAGAGAGAGAGAGAGAGAGAGAGAGAGAGAGAGAGATGGAGAAGGAAGGTAGATGAGGTGAGAAGACGGGAGAGTGGTGCACTCTAGGGAAATTGTCACATTGGTACAAATTAAAGGCCAGCGCAGACAGAACAATCCGATCAGTCGTTCGTCTCTGCGACTGGCAGAATCACAGGAACCGGTCATTGGATTTGTGCAAGAAGGTGACGTCACACTTCCAGGCGGTAGGCCCTTGCGACTGCATAGTCGAGGCAAAATCGTGTTGTATTAATGGCCATTCAACCTGTAGCTGTTATTCCGTGATCAAGGGTGTCTAATCACAAAAAGGAATTACCCAAACATGATAAAATCCGCGTTGAACTCGATTCAGATTAGGAATCGCGATAATGGTCGAATGATCCTGGGTCACGGGGTCAGCAATCGTCACTGCTCTTAATTATCTTTCAGCAATGCCACTTTTGTGTTTGGGGGATCAAAATACTTAAACCAATAGCAGCAGTTCCATTTATCATCAGTAGGCAATGTATGGTTACTATGGCGACTTTAGTATACGCTACACAGTCTTGGCCATGAATTGATTATGTTAATTTGTTTAGCCATGGTTGAGTTATATAGTAATTAAGAACGTCCCAGCAGCACATTAATTGATAATGGCACGCGACGAGGCTCGTGTGGGATGAATTGATAACATTTCACATTATAATGAGCGGAGACTTATCCATGTGGCCATGTTAGCGCGCTCGATTAGGTGACAAGTGAAGCGAAAGCGACTCTTACGGAAATGGCCTGGTCGATGTGTTATAAATTGCAATCATTTGCTGGAAAGAGGGCTGCTCATTGTGATTCGCACGTTAGAATGGTGCAGAAATGGGGGTAGTGTATGCAAATAGTTAATAACTGAGAGATGGGGATTAAAGCAACTGCTTCAAACTATGACAGGCGGTAATAAGCAGAGATTACATAGTGAGATTCAGAAGAACAAGAGCTGGACTAGGAATTAGAATAAGAATAAGAATAAGCATTAGAATAAGAAAAACAAGGAAAGGCGAAGTAGCAAAAGGGGAGGAAAACATGAAAATAATGTGATAGAACGAAAGAGAAAGAGAGAGAGAGATAGAGAGAGAGAGAGAGAGAACGAAACGAAGACGGCGAATGAGAGTGATACAGAAATATAAAGAGAAAGAGAGAAAGAGAGGGGTAGAGAGAGAGTTGGTGGGAGACAGAGACAGAGAGAGACAGAAGGGAGATAGGGAGAGAGAGAGAGAGAGAGAGAGAGAGTGTGTGTGTGTGTATGTGCGTGTGTGTGTGTGTGTGTGTGTGTGTGCGTGTGTATGTATGTGGGGGGGGGGGGGGTTATGAAGGGGGGTCGGTGTTAATGGTGAGCTTTAGGCACGAACAAGGAGGAGAAACGAGATCCCGCGTTTTACCCAATTTTATGATGCCAAAGTAGGATGTGCTAGAAATATCAGCAACAGCAAACAACGGAGCACTTGACCCATTTAACTAAGCCAGCGGCGATAGTGAAAAAGACTCGGACCTTTCCGCTCACTATATAAATTTATGTCCCATATCAGAGCGAGGGACTAATTTTCTATCCCGAGCCCCTACTTAAATTACTCTTTACTGACGTCATGGCGGAAAGCCAATGCTTTATAGATTTAGAGTGTCTATCGGCTGGCTCATCAGGACTTAGATGCCGAAGATGGTGTGCAGACGGTATCATGGAGAGTAAGGGTGGGGTGGGTGGGGAGCAGGGCAGTATAAGCCCCACCCCGATTTTCAACAACCAACAGCGATGGCTATAGATTATTGTAAGCTGCCGGCTCTAAAAGGTGATTGACACCTGCTTCTTAAAACAAAAATTCTGAAAACAGGAGGTATGATCACGTGATTAATTATCCCAAAGTCAGGTTGCAATCAGGCTCGATATATTGTCTGCTCTGTCTCTTGAATGTTTTGGGTAAGGTTTAGGGTTAGAGGTAGAATTAAAATAAGTGTAACGGTTGGGGTTGTGCCTATGTACAGCTTCACTTCAAGTATTAGTAGGCAAATTAATAATTTATAAGCAATAACCAATTTCACTTCGAAAGTGTAAATGAAATAAGGCACGTTAACGTATTGTCCGAACATACGTGTCTGCTTTCTTACCGTATGTTGATAGCTTTTCGTGGTGTTTTGATAATAAAGTGGCTGGTTGCATTTGACCTTTACAACTTCCAAGATCACGAAGATTGAGTTCACACTTAAGAGACTCGTGACACGTTCCGACCTTTTCCAAATGTGTTAACATCCCGCTTATTGATGAGCAGAACATAAATCTGCCATTTACCATCGTAGCCTCATAGATCGTTTTGAAATGGTAGGCTGCATCATGTAATGTGGAAAAAGTTACTAAAAACTACAGGACAAAGGACAAATGACTTTCTGTCGAGGTTAAATTATGATTCAGCAAAATCAAGGGAACAGTGCCGTTGTGTCCCTATATGCGGTGTGATTTTAAGTAAGAGGAAATACTGGTGATGATGATGATTATGATGATGATGATGATGGTAGCAACACCGACAACATTAAAAATCATAATGATAATGGCACTACTGATATACATGTACTTAGCAGCACTAATTATTCTAAATCATGACCATTTTAACCTCAATAACAAATATCGTTAAGAGTGTCGGATCTAGGGCAAGGGGGTTTCGGGGTTAACCACCCCATCCCCTTTGGATCCCAATTTAAAAAAAAATGGGGTAATTGGGGAAGGCCCGCGCGCAAATTCTAACTCCAAACTGGACTCTAACCAAGGCATCTCTTAACACCCCCCTCCACCCCATCTCCACCCGCCCACCCGGCAAAACGCTAGATTCGCCCCTGTTTGCTTCATTTAACCCTAGGTTTTCCGTATACACTGCTGCTCTATTGGATTAGATGTATTATATGTGAACAAAATGTACATGTGGTGGACACAGAGTTGAACGACTTCAATCGGCGGAGCTCTGAAGTTTTATTATTGTGTTTTCACCTTGTATGGTGACGACATATGGAGCGAAACGAAAGCAGTTCAAAACAGATATGATATGCCCAGGTATAACTGTCGAGATGACAATCGGTGAAACATAATGCACTTCTGTCTACTCCCGAGGGTTCAGGGACAAAATCATTTAACTGGTATTACATGGCTCCCCCGAGTGATAAATAGCAAGATAATAGGCTTTTGAAATCTGATTATGTTGGTCCGAATCAGTAATTCCTTCCTGTGAACACGGATATTGAAATACCGACTCCATGGTTATGCTACCCATTAACGAGGGCAGTAGCATTGTAAGTACAAGAGAAGAAAAACATATCCTTAAACAAGAAGAAAATATTCCCTCGGAAATATACTAGTGTTTCTTTGAATGTGATTACGTACTGCAGTATTACAAATACCATTTTATTCCATGTGTTATCTATTAAAAGTAACTAAGAAGGATTTTCTTCATATTCTTTTCGCTTTATATTTTTAAATTAAATAATTGTATAAACTGATTGTACTTTAAATATCATTTTATATGATAGAGAAGTGGATGATTATACGTTTGTTTCATTCATGTGTATTTCATGTTTCCGAAGCAAATTAATGTTCAAATTGAACAATTTGATTGGATAAGTATCCATGATTTGAATGAGCTATTATGTTATGAAAATCAGTTATTCGATCAGCATTGTAATAAACGCAGCCTTTAATCATTATGTATACGGAATGTTAACTGTTATATTCAAACTATTGACCAAATTTGAATTTGTATGGCAACGAAACACCGAAAGAAGGAGACCCTAACCCGCAAACCCCAGCATAAAAAATACTCGGCAGAAAAGTATCACCTCCGAGAAGCCGATCGTAAGACTGTATTCAAAGATGCAATTGATACGCTTACTCGCATGAAACGCATTCCACGACGAACAAGTCTTGGTATCATTTCGTTTTGCTGATAAGCCCTCGGCTCCAGAAACATTGTTTTGTCACCGTTGTCGATATTGCGTCAACGATGCCGTAGGATAATCGACCAACTGCATTATGGTATTGGTTTCACACTGTATTTCGACACTTTGGTTGCTATCTTTAGAACAAACCTAAGACTTGCTTAATACATTTTACCATGTAGCTTGTTTATGCATCTTGAAGAAAGCCTAACCTTTGCCTTTGCCTTCCTATACGCGTAGATGCAATCGCGGATGCTTATTACTTATTTTCCCAGTGGCGACGGTTCGAAACGGCTCTATTTCTGGAGACATGATAATGCATTAAAAGCATTCATAAGACGCGTCATTTCTTATAGGATTAATAGTTTTACGCAGAATCAATACGTAGTTTCTAAAGAAATTCTACAAACTTAGTTAGAAGTGGGATTGAAAATAACAAAAAAAAATACAGTAGATAAAACTTCAAGATTAAGATTCTACTACTCGTGGTGTGAAATGAAGGCGAGAACAAATATTTTGGCAGAAAACCAGACGCTATCGATTGCTTTCCCGATTGCTCCAGGTTATTCGTCCGAGCTCCTTGTATTTCTACCTGAATATTGTTGTCGGACGGATCTTAAATATAGCGATAGCCGCAGGGGTATTGAGTTGATATCCACATAATCAAAGAAATACTACTTTAAAATTACGAGCAAACTGTGTCTCCGAGATCAAAATAACAAGATAATGATTTTGCGCCAAACAAACCGTTTGCATTTCTTTACTCCAAGAATGCGATACTGTCACTATGAAAATGTTTTTGTTAGTTACGCGGACAACATTTCAAAGGAACCATTTGATACTTTGTCCGTGTTTCATCGTGCGTTGAGGGAACTGTGTGTTGTTAAAACAAGCCCGGTTAGCTCAGTCGGTAGAGCATGGGACTCTTAATCCCAGGGTCGTGGGTTCGAGCCCCACATTGGGCGAACTTTTTTTAGGCTGGACAATTATGAAAGCAATTGCTACTTAACCGCTTGACATATATTTTTAATATTGATTGTTGTTTGTTTTGAGGTTAACTTGAGCATCGTTTTGCTTCATATTTGTTAATCGTAATTGGTGTCATATGGCTCATCCCTTTAGTACTAAGCTATCCCATTGATGTTCTACACAATAAAAGCACCTTTGATACTGTGTTGAGAGGTTAAGCGTATGTATCATATCACATCGTTTGCATTTCAAGAAGAACAGAACATGATTAATAAAGATAAAAGACAAATTCTGTAAAACAATGCAAAAGGTGAAACAACCCGTAAGGTACAAGGTTGATGAGGTAAAGGTTAAATAAGTTGAAGGAGAAAGTGGAGATGAAGCCAAGGAAAAAGGACTAGAGGATGAAGAAGAGGAGAAGGAAGGAGACGACGATGGAGAAGAAGAAGAAAAAGAAGAAAAAGAGGAAGAAGAAGAAGAAGAAGAAAGAGAAGAAAAAAAATAAAAAGAGGAAGAAGAGGAAGAAGAAGAAGAAGAAGAAGAAAAAGAAGAAGAAGAAGAAGAAGAAGAAGGAGGAGGAGGAGGAGGAGGAAGAGGAGAAGGAGAAGAAGAAGAAGAAGAAGAAGAAGAAGAAGAAGAAGAAGAAGAAGAAGAAGAAGAAGAAGAAGAAGAAGAAGAAGAAGAAGAAGAGGAAGAAGAAGTGGGAGTAGAAGGAAAACAAGACAAATGAGATCGAATGAGTTGGCACGGTGGGTAGGTCTGGGCGGGGAGTAAGAGGAATGTAGTACCTTACCTGACTGAGGGCGTGGCCAAACTTTTCCCATCAATCTGCACCGCTGGCGTCTGCGGCTTCTGCGTGCCGACCAGCCGTTCATAGCGCATGCGTGCTCCACACTTTCGTCTGTAGACACGGTAGAGTAGAAAGGCGAGGCCCGCCAGAACCACTGCACCGCAGAGAGAACCAACAATTATCCCTGCGACCGGGACTGTAGAATAGAAAAAGACCAGAAAATAAAGCAAGAAAAGGGTTAACATGGTTAAAGGAAAATAAGTTCTGTACATAATTTCCTTAGTTATTACCACATACATTACTTGCGTTAAACTTATGTGGGTTTGTTTGTCATCAGTGGTGTATACAGGTTAAGATAGGTAATTCGACCGATCGTGCTAATTATGAAGACATTCATAGTTAGCATACTGGTACGCACGGTGAAACGCTATACATGTTCAAATACACTTTTAAGACAATGTGCAACTTTTTTTTTGTTATGGAAACACGGTTAATTAGTTAGAACATATTCTTCAAAGGGTATCTTTCTATTATGATCGTGTCGTAGATATCTGAGATGCATGGGCGCATGTTTATAAACAATGATTTGTGGTTAATCCCCTTCGTACAATATATCTCGTAAAGATAAAAGTGAGCATAACGTCGGAAAACACATGACAGACGATGAACTTAAAGTACCCACTTATCTCATAGTATTTGCTCTACTTTGAATCACGCACGTATTTATAAATCATTTGAATATCCATTACTTTGCTTAAGTACTGCTTATCTTTATTGCTGGCAATGTGAGCAGTTTGCGTTTCGTTACGTGTACATGAAAGGATCCGCGTTTCCTACTTTGAAAGGAACCGTGTTGAGTAAAAAATCACTTTTGCTCTATCTCTCGTACAATCATGCTTCTTATCTTTTATGTATTCAGAGTAAGATGTCTATAGGGACAAGAAGTGTGATGCATTATGAATAGCGAAATCATTCGTTGTAACATGTTGACACGAGTATTGAGTGCAACAGGATTTTGCATCTGAAGCGACAAGTACCGAAAGCTGCAGTACGACGGTCATCATGTACTCACAAAGGCATACATTTAATCTCGTATTTTGACTCGTTACTTCTTCTCCCTCTCATCCTCTCCCACACATACTCTCCTTCTTATAATATTTTCGTTAATACATCCCACACACCTTCTTTCTCTCCCTTCCAATTTTTTTTCCTTCCCGCCCTCTCTATCACCATTTGTATTATATCGCGTCCTCTCTCACCCTTCTCTTTATTTATCATTTCCATGTATATCTTTCTACATCTCACCCCCTCTACCCTCCCATAGAACGTATGTCGATATGTTTCTCGTTCTCTGGGTATATCTCATCTTGCTCCCTGCCCTCTCACACCCTCCCTCTCTTTCCTTCAATCTGTACCACAATTCCAAACACTACATTATATACATCACTCCTCACTTTTCACATCCCCCACCTAACTTCTGAAAATAACCTTTCAGGTCTTTGACGAGTGTTTCCCCCATTTCCTGAAACTATGTCAGTCTTAAGAGCATTTCTTTGCCAGCGAGCCTCCGAGAGGAAATGTAATTTGAATCACAACTCCGTGGTCACATTTTCACGAGAGAAAGCAGACTCAAATTTCAGGTGGCTTGTCACCGGATCCTGACGAAATCCCCACGGCAAGAAGAATTTACGCACACGAGATTCCAAAAAGTTTCTAAGCGTGGCGATTTTTGCTGAACTTGAATACATGCAGTGAAACTGAGATTTCATACGATTAAACATCAGCGGCCTCTTTTAAAGTCGACGATTCGCGTAGTGATCGTGTTTGCACAAGAAGTCGACACCTAACGAGAACCGTGGCTGCCAATAAGAGGGGTGTAAGGGACGTATTTGATCAGGCTAATTCTGAAAAAGTTACAACTCTCCATCTGAGTATCACGTTATCGCAATAGTAAAGCAAGGCGAAAACAATTGTCAGAGGAACCAGAATAATTTCAAATCTGGTGATTTAGAAGGTATAATTTTGTCATAAATTGTAATCTTTTTCTCTGATTTTTTCTTTATAAAACATTTGTTTCACAATGGGAATGCTTCATATATGATTCTTTCAGCGTGTAAGAAAGGTGCATTAACTACTGTGCCATAAAGAAAATGCAGTAAATTTGCTTAGTATAATCATCAAACTCCTCCTCTGCCAAGTCCCATGTGTCCATAATGATCTATGTGAATGATATGCGTTACCATCCCAACATGTATCAATGGCGCAAAAAAGACTTAAATGAAAAACAAAATGAATATGATAACGAACAACCGAAAAACAAGTAAAAACGCTGATGGAACCAGAATAATATCTGCATAGCAAGCGGATAAAAACGTGTGCATAATTCATCACGTCTTTCCAACGGCCATGAAAACAACCTTAAAAAAAAAAGAGGAAAACTACAGACGTAACGCGTTATAAGCCGCTTGGGATTTACTTCGATATCAGCGGGAAAAGCTTGGAAATGTCCACAGAAAACCAGATTATCAAGCTAAAACCTCCATTGAAGCAGAAAATAAGAAGCACTCGGCATTTCGGAAAGCTATGGCTGCCCTGGGGGGCCTGAAGGTATTATTCAGCTCACAGGTGTGAAGTAAAAACCATGAGAAAGGCAATCACCTACGTAGACAACATTTTGTCTGATGGCTTCGTGTTAAATGTTCAGATAGATATGTTGATAACTCTTTGTGTGCCATGGGTGCATTTGTGCACAAGTTGTACACACGAATCCCATAGAGCATCATTTTGTCTGGTACTTTGCCAGACAATGTCTGGCATCAATGCCAAAATCAAAATCAATGTCAAAATCATTCACAATATATCAAATAACAATGTCATCAGCATTATTATCATTGATCTTCTTATCAATATCTGAATAAAAGTTCGGATTAATTTTGTCATCCACAATAGTTTAACGAGTAGCTTCTTATTAACGTGCGTAAAGCCGCATATGATTAACTCCTTTCATGCTGTGTGTGACTTGTAACCAGTAATGTGCACAAATCACGTAGAGTGTCTGGCACAGGAAGGGTCAAACATAGAAATGATAGAGTAATCAAAATCTGAACAACGGCTTGTAAAATAAATCCCTCCTTAAAGCATGCATTTATTCTATCGTCTACGTCTTACCCTCGAACTACCATTGAATATATTCAGTCTTGCATACCTCTGACCATGAAAGAGACTGACATTTAAACACCAGGATTACAACATGTTCTGAAAATCCAGCACCAGCGGAAACTATGTTCCTCCTCTTCTACATGTAATCCTTAATACCAGGGATGACTGATTTACTGTAAACCCCCCCCCCCAAAAAAAAAAAAAAAACCAAAAAAAAAACCGCGGTATATTGTGGAAAATTATTCAGGCAACAGTGACACGAGTGGGGGGGGGGGGGGGTGGAAAAGACTTAGATACATGTGAAAATGGACAAGAGGAGATAGAGAGAGAGAAGGAAGGGGCAGTTGTTGAGGAGAAAGGGAGGGAGAGAGAAAGAAAGAGACAGAGAGGATGTAGAGGGTGAATGAGAAAGGTACTTGTGGAGAGCAGGGTGGGTAGAGGGGGGATGTGACTGTGGGTACTGATAGGTACTAACATGAAGGGGGGGGGGTGCGGTAGAGCATACTTGAAATAGAGCGACGGTAATACTTGTGTGCTACAACCTTTAAAGTATTGAATAATTAAACAATGACTTTCAAATAAAACGATGCTTGACAGTTGCTATCTGAATTGTATACGATTTTTACAATGCCATTACATGAATTGACTATGTCAGCAATATAGCACAATTATTGTTTAAGATGTATCCTCATTTATATAATCTAATCAGTTTACAGATTAATAAATCATTAACAATCATACAGATTGATTTCTTGAAAATACACATGCAGAAAACAGTATACAATAACGTTTGTATGTCATACACGATATCTACAGTAGATGTGAAAATTGATACAAATGTGAGTTGAAACGGTCACATATAAAATGGTAAGCACATGCTATATCCGGAGGCCCTCCTTATAACGCTGATGTACTCAATTCACGTTCAGGCAGGCATTCCATCTGAAATATGCCCAATAGACAAATTATTTCTCTTGCAAACCGTGGATATGGTATAGGGTTGAATCTAGTAACGGTTAAAGTGAGTTATGCCTACCACGAGCCTTGAATCTTTTGAAATTATCCCATTCGTGATCCGGCAGGAAAGACGTGAATAAGTAAAATCCGGGTCACGTTGACATGGCAACACTATGAAAAATCACGTGGCTATTCTTTAACAATGAATACAGGTTCGTCGATGTACACATACTGGCTGGCAAATATATACATTCGTTAACATGCGCCCCTCCGCTTATCAAATGTTGCCATTATTAGAGCCCCACGGCAAAAGCATACTATGGCGTCGGGTCTCTACAGAAAAGTTGGACTGCGTGTGTATGTATGTATGTGTGTACGTGTGTATATATGTGTGTGTATGCGTGTGCGTGTGTGTGTGTGTGGGGGGGGGGGGGGAATGGTATCATTGAAGTCCTCCATTCCTAAGCTCGCCTGCCTTATTGGACAAATAAAGCCGTATGTTTTACAATCACACCGTGTTTGCTGACATTTATCGGGAGGTAAATGCTAGAATGTAAGACACAATCGTGAGTATTGAAAGAGAACGTCCTTCATATTAAGAAATAGAGTCAGATAAAGAGTTATATATAAAAATGGGCATATGTTTCCCATACATGCGAGTGTAAAAAAAGGAGAGGTGGTAGGGGTGAGTGTGGCTTTACAAATGGTAATTAAAACATACGGATGAAGATGACAATAAAATGAGCAAAAACAAAATAACACGGAACTTACATTCCACTGTCAATCAACGTAATTGTCAAAAACATACAATTTAGAGCAAAAACATGATATCAACCTTTACAGAGCGTTGCCAATTTGAGGCGTTTATTATAAATGGGCCTTTATTTCTCTGTGACACGTCGATACAAAGTTAGTATTTCATCACTAAACAACAAAAATGGATACATTTAAGGGATAAATGTATGCTCTTTACGTGATGCATCTTGTATTATTGTTGATACTTGATATCAACATTTATATCACCAAACCACGTAGTTGTGGTATTTGGTCCCATATGAGTCAAGTCATGCGAGGCACATGACATTTTTGCAAGACCCGCTGTGATAATGCTGAACATTAGCTGAAAAACTCACTGTGCGTAGCGGCTTCTCTGGCCGGCCATCCATGTATGAAACACGACAATGTTCCGCCTGATTAGAATTTATGAGGTTATTTCGCAACCTTGAGTGGAGTATTTAAAGGTGGAGAGTAGTCTTCATTCAAAAGCCTCAAAATGAAATTAAACATGATTTAAACCTGGCACACCGATATAAAGCAGGACCGTGTAGAGACTGTATTTCATTTTCTCGAACTTAGCTTCACCTTGTGATATTTCTGTCTTTATTTGGGGAAAATCTTTGTTAGAAAATGCCATGTATAGTTTTACTAGTCAGATCTGTATTTCTAATTTTTCAATTGATTGTATTAATCCATTGTATTACTATGAGTAACAGGCCGGCTAGACATGTTTTCTTGCTTGAATAATAAGCAACTGTAACATGTCTAAGGCAGATGCAATGAGAAACCCATGGCGTATTTACAACACTGTTCAGAGTAGCCTTATCTCAGATACGTTGGGTAAGACAGGGCATGAATAAAGATAATAAAAGACAATAAATAAACACAGAACATGAAGATGAATGGATGAATTTGTGAACGAGACTGTAAGATTGTCAGGATGCTAGAAAAAAACAGCAATCGTGTGCCAATCAACGAACAGACACGGTCTGAGATAACGAGAACGTCAATGCATTTAATGTAAGCCTGCAGTTTCTCCATGTTTCTTCTGCCATAGGGCAACGCCATTGTTCGAGAGCCGAGAAGCCTCGCTGTATTCGTGTTTGGCCATTAGCGTCGTGGCAAGAGTGCCCCCTCCCCCCCCCCCCCCCTGTGCACCCCCGGGAGTAAAGTGAGGCGGTGTTGGTCGGGTGCCAGTGCGGGGGAATTTCATTTGTTTGGGGAAGGAGAACATGAAGAATGTAAAGAAGAAGCAACATAAATTGCAGCCAGAAGTAAGGGAAAGGGAGAGGAAGGAGAGGATTTTAAACGAGGAAGAGGTTCGGAATGGAGGGGGGGGGGGGGGAGGGGGGGGGGAGGGATGGGGTGAGATGAAGACGCCGATGAAAGCAAAGAGAAGAGGATGTTAAACGAGGGAGACAGGTTCGGAATGGAGGTGAAGGGGGGGGGGGTGGTGAGATGAAGACGCCAATGAAAGAAAAGCACGAATGAGCGAGGGGAGGATAATATCAACAAACCAAGATAAGAGTTTGGCGGGAAAGAAGGGATGTGTGAAAAGGTGAAAGTGGTAAGAAGCGAGAGATGACAGAGATAAAAAGAGACGCGGCGATGAAAGCTTGTATACGCCAACAAAGGCCATGTTATATTGCAATCGCTTCAATGAATTTAAACATACCATCCCCTTCGTTTAAATGCAAGATCTGCTCTCATTCCGCTACATACTGAGCTTGAGGTTTTCCATTTTAAGTCTTTCACGGAATATAAAGTGTTACACGCGAGGTCAAGATCCCATTAGCTAGCTGTATAGAGGCACAATCGTCGGCGCTATATTGCCAAGAGCCCTCATAATTCTTGACAAGATGTGACGGTCTTACGTAGAGAGCATCTGAGTTTTGAAGGGTAGTCCAATACTCTTCTGTAATGGTGAAAGCAAACTGAAAGGGGGAAGGATAGAATCTCATTACTAGTCGCTCTTTCAACACTTGTGTGAGTTTTGACACTCATGCTATTTATACTGTTCCATTGAGATCTATTTTTGCCACTGTTTATGTTTTCATGTTTTATGGGTTTTGTTATAGCAATATAATGACTAGGAGTGCTGTTTATTCATCAGTATGCCAAATATAAAAATAACATTTCTGAGTGCGTAGACGAAGTTAAACTTACTAGCAGGAAACCCGTTCTTTCGTTTCACCTCGAAATATTTGATAAAAAAATGGAGCTGCCTGATCGCAGATATACAACAACCAGACAGAAAATACATATTGCTATACCTGTGATCACATGAAACTAACGCGTCACGATGAATACGTTCTGACAGTGTCAAACACATTATACACATCGCTCATAAATGGATTAACTCATTGGTGCCGAAAAGACTGCTTTACTATTGGATGTGTGTGTGTATTATTTGCGACAAAAGAGTACATGTGATGCACACAGACTTAAGAGCAAAACAAAAAAATAAGATTTCATTCCACGAACAGAGATAATACATAGACCAACATTTACAAAATCACCACCTGCTAACATAAAAGGCGCTGTACGCTGTATTAAGGTCACGTGCACCAGCTGGTTGGGATAACAGCCCTGCGCGAAGTAAAAAAGGTCGAAGGTGATTTCCGTTCAAGGTGTCAGGTGTCATGGGATGCCCCATGCGTCTATGATAGGGATCCCTATGCAGTCACCGTCCTAGCCCCAGCCTCTTGAATTATGCGCGCGCTCCGCACTTAGCCGTGCTAAAACACCACCCACACGATGTTCCCGGGCAATGAGGGCCCGTTCCCACGGCCGTGCCTTCTAGTCATCATGTTGAAGCCATGCTTCCTGTGCCAGACAAAATGAGGCTCTATGGGTACTGGGCACATAACGTGTGACGATATACACACATAGCACATTAAGACTTTGTGTGCCAGGCAAAACATTGCTT
This sequence comes from Arbacia lixula, assembly GCA_963669155.1. Lineage (NCBI taxonomy): Eukaryota > Metazoa > Echinodermata > Echinoidea > Arbacioida > Arbaciidae > Arbacia > Arbacia lixula. Next base: position 2,098,475 of record OZ022593.1, read on the forward strand.
TTATTTGTACATGGATATACTGTACTTATTGCGGAAAAGACAAACGTTGCGCACAGATAGTTAGAAAGGAGTAAATCCGTTTGGTGCCTTTTAAAAAATGTGTGTTCACTCCACGCGCATAAGATAATGTCACCTTCCTTGCAAGTTTCAGCGCAAAACGTATGACTTATGTTGAGTCCTGCATTTAAATACCGAACATCACGTAATCTTGGAAAATTATTGCAGCTGCAAATTGTACAAATTCTCAAACGAACTACCCAGATGGTATCTATTTGGGGATTACACAGTATTGATCCATGCTTACAATATGTGCTTAGTTTATTGAAAGAATTAATCTTGAAATCACTCGTTGTTATCGTGTTTCTCTGATTGAAACACAAATTTTGTTAAAGTAAAAACCCATGACCACGTGAAGATAGCACATCCGGCAAATGTGAAATAATCACGCCTTTTGACAGCTTAGGTCCCCGTCAACCTTATCCTATCTGCCGTAGGTGCCAAACGGTTACACGTTAACTCTTATCTTGACGCGGGTAAAACCCCCTCTGTGCCGGAGGTTTTCTCTATTACAGTTTATGACAGGCTGTCTTTATGACAGGTTGGTCGCAAATTTGCAACAGCGGCACGTTACCCCTTAGTCGCAAATATGCGACAGCGGTATGTTAAGAGTGTAGAGTCCAACCGTCATGGGTCATCGCCTTGCATCCGAAACCCATAGGCCAACACCTGACCCACGCACGCCTCTAGGCCAGGCGAAGACTTCTGTCTCCACGCGTATGGTCAAGGGCAAAGTCCTAAACTCTAATACATCCCGTGGGCGCTTTCTTCTGCTCCAGTAGTGCGTTTAAATCATATCCTGCATATAGAGCAGTATATTTGTTCTGGGATAGAGAAGGAGCTTAGAGGCATTGACTTACGTTTGTTTCAATGCTGCAGTTTTGTCACAGTGATTCACAGGCTACAGTGATACACACGGAGATTACAGACAAGTACTTGTAGCATGTGTAGAGTTTCACCCTAACAGGTAGTAAATCCATATTTCATCCAAATGCATTTTTTGTTGTTGGTAAATTATCAATTTACTACATGAGCATAATACGCACTTTATCCTCTTTTCAATTTCCAAAAAAAGTGTGAACATTTAAGTTAAGGTACAAAATCATGTTTCATGTCAAAAGGGACTAAATCCACATTTTTTTTTCTTCAAATATTCATACAATATTGAAAATATTTTTGTCAATTGTTTACTGTTGATCTGACGTGGTACCTTAACCACGTATATCAAACTTGAAATATAGGCTTGAGTGATAAGCAGGAGAATAACAAATTTGGATTTACTAGGATTCCCTGAAGTGGATGAAATGCCTTTTGGAATGAAACGCTTTGAATAATGAAGTTCAAGCATCAAGGCGTTGCATCAAGGTTAAGCATGATTTCATGTCAGATAATCCACACCGCTTTGTCTCGCCATAGACAATGCTACATGATTGTTCGAATGCAAAGCATACCACCCAAACTTATGCTGATACCCATGTTGATTATTCTGTGGCGTGGGCTTACATCCCCGAACAAGTTTCTATCGCATTTAACGCATTTCAATGATATAATAACCATGACAACGGTTAGTATATCCGTGAACATGACGTTAATCATGGCACCAATATATCAATTACAATAATTTAGGGTATTCGTGTAAAACACATAGAATAATCGTAGTTTTGTTTAAAAATAAAATTGAGATAAGCACTAGTCTATAAATCTTGACCAGCTTTTAACCCAAGTAAACTGCTGCTCAATGGGGTCTGTGTGTAATACGTGTGACAAAATGTCATCAATTATGTGGCAGATAAAGAGTTAATTCTGGCACGAAATGTACTCGCGATGCGAGCTTGTTGATTTACCCAAACATTAATCTACACAGGAAGAAAGGATGTAAAATGATCCCGCCATCGCCGGCTTCACCGCAAGGTTCTTAGATGCAATGGTACTCATTTCCGATCTCCTCATTCCAAGATGCGTTCCCGCCATTCATCAAATTAAACATTTGTCTCTAGGGGCATATCCTCCTTAGTGATGTCACGTGGTTTGACACGTAGCGTCTGATCCGTACATCCTGTATAGACAGCATTAAATTTTTGACTACCACGTCTGCCTTTCTTTCACGTAATGCACACAAGCCA
>OZ022593.1:2105654-2145654 GCA_963669155.1 Arbacia lixula
CTTAATTTGCGTTTGATTATTCGATGTAAATATCTCTATTTCAGATATGATTAACTTTAATTATACTTGAAGTTTATAGAATAGCTTTATCTTTTATTTCACACAAATAACATAATGTACTGACTTGTTGCCCGAATAGAAAACCTCGTTGAGTGTGTATTTCTTTTTTCACATGATTCACATTGTAACATGATGTAATATAATATCTTTTGAATAATCTAGATACTAGACGGCAGGAAACGACGTTTCATAACATATCACTTCGTTCACCCAGGTTGCTATTTGCAGAAACAGCTCCCAAACAAAGTTGATCATGACAACTTAAAAGCTTGTCAGAGTGTTTTCCCAACCTAGCTACGCCTAATGTATGCAAACACATCCTACACGACAAAGGATAGACAATGGCACGCAAACGAGTGAAAGTAATTGCTCGGCGCACCCCGTATTTTGATGTTGATGGGAAGGGGGCCTTGGCAACGTGTGGTACTTGTACACACAGTTTGAATTGTTCCGAAACACGCCTGTCATCCTATAAAAAAAAATAATGCAAATACCAAAGATTGAAAGGTGCCCCAACTGTACTCCATTCTCCCGACTTCGCTGTATCCCAATAATTATTTATTGATTTTCTCCCGCGAAGGGCGCATGTTTACCTTTAATTTGATCTGACATTCGTCGCGGCTGTGCAAACCTATGGACGGGTTGAGGACAAAATTGATGCGCATAAAGAGGAGTTCGTGCTATGGAAACAGTTACAGAAAATGAAAAGTCCCAGGGTGAATTTGGGGGGAGAGGGGGGGGGGGGGGTAATTTAAGGGAAGAAGAAGAAAAAACTCGCCAGTTGCTGATTCCAAACGATTTCTTCCCTGCGGTTAAGTGCAGGTCCATTACAGTGATTCCATTCGTGTTGTCGAGGAGTATTCTGTTCATCAGCGACGAAAGGAACGTGAGCGCGGTGAGCTAGGCAGGTAGCAGAAAGAGGCAATGCGACCAATCTGTAATGCTGAATATAGAATGCATGGTGTCGGCGCGTTCACACGAAAACCTTATACCGCTGCCGTCGACCCGCGTCACTCACCGCGCGGAGTTTGGCACTTATGCGTTCCCGTCCGCGATTTTTTCCCCACACATGTTAACGCAAAAAAATCATGCGCTTGCGCGTCCACTTAGTTGCGGATGTTATTACGAGTACGATCCCACTAATTACATGACTTTTAACCCTAAACGTAACCCTGATCCTAACCGTAACCCTAAACCTAATTCTAAACCTAACCCTGACCCTAACCCTAGACAAAATGTTCGCTGCTTAATTCGTCAATATCAAGCAGCTAATAAGATTCGAGCGGCTCATAAATAATTCGTTTTTATTTGCATTAACATGTGCGAACAAAAAAAAATCGTTTCCCGTCGTGGCAGCGCGTTATATATTAGTAACCTGAAGCGATGTTTACATGGCCCGATTGTTGAACGGTTCCCCGAAGAAGACACTCCATTCAGGTGTGTGATGGTCGTGTTCTAGACCGGGAGTGGCAAATCACGTCCATGCGAACATGCCTTAATGGCGTCACGTGACCTAACTAACTACAGACTACAAACCTGATTAAATCGTGACCTGGGAAAGCTTTTTCTTTTTTTCCGAATTTTAAAACACATAGTGTGGAGATAGCTACTGTATCTTTACGCTGCGTTGAAATAATTTGTGTTCGCCGCCATCACTCAACCAGGTCTAATTCAATCATTATATACATGTATATGAATCATAAATGTGGCATTTAAACAAGGAAAGCAACACCAATACTGTTAGCAAGAACCAAATGCAGCACAAGTGAAATTATGCTGTTATGCTAATGCGGCTAGTTTGTTACTTCTCATATCATATTTCTATGGAAGAAATACTTGATTCCTAAACATGCAAAAATTTTCTTATTTCTTTAGTGAGTAGTTAATGAACGTTTGGATATATAAATCAAAACATATTAGTTCGTTTAACAAATAAAGATAGGGACACGTGTAATTGAGAGAGTTATATGTATACGGGAGGTACATAGAACGGGCATGAGGGGAGGGAAGAGGAAGAAAGAAAGATACAAAGAGAAGGAAAGTGAGGAAAGAAAGATTGAGGAATGGATTATTTCAAATATGTTAATACTCGGTTAACTAAAAAAACGTTTGTTTAGATTATATGTTTTCCAAGACGTACACAACCCACAATACACACTGGTAAGAGTTTCACGATGAGAGAGAGATAGATAGATAGAGAGAGAGAGAGAGAGAGAGAGAGAGAGAGAGAGAGATAGAGCGAGGGAGAGAGAGTTTAATATCTCACAGCGGTCACATAGTCGAATATTATCAGAATATTTGTTTTCCCAGGTTCATTTATTTCTTGTTTAAACAGTGTGAAACTTGAATTTAAACATGGTTTAAACAGAGACATCTAATTGGGATTATATAGACAGAAGTTTTGTCTAATCAGATGAATAAAGTCGCTTAAGCAGGTTTCACTGTTTCTTCGTCCCTCATGTGTTACGGAAGATACGCTCCCTCTTTTACAAAATAAAGATATTAGTTTATGTCCAGTGCTCCGTACATCCGCCATTTTGTTTGGTAGATGTCACTCCAGACTTTGATATTCAATGCAGACGCGTCATATCTTCGTCAGTTTAACGCTTCCTACATGAAACATATACGCATGTACTTCACCTGTTTTTAAATCAGTCTAATTTTGTGTCCTTGCCCTCCGTCATTCATCCTTCATTTCACTTCATGGCATACTAAAGAGCTTTCATATACAATCTAATCTATGGGGGTGAAACACGTCTTTTTAACCTTTACACGTACATGTATTATAATCTACTGATCCTTATTAGATTGCTTGAATCGAACTGAGTATTTAAATCAGCAAATATGCGATTTAAAAAAAGAAGAAGAAATGTCAGATTTATTGCTTTTTCGTCGGAAGCAGGACGTAAGTAGGCCAAATATTGATTGTCCAATCTCGGAAAGTAAAGCTCCGTCCAGATTGTCGAGGTAACTGGCGATAAATCATTGAAGAGCTTTCGATTTTCCACTCTCACATTTCATTGGCGAGGTCCCAAGACTTTAGCACAGGGCTGGCAGCTCTATAGATGTAAACTGATACACTATAGTTTGATCGCCATTCAAGGCTGGTAGTAGAGCCCCCCCCCCCCCCCCCCCGCTTCACCATTGATACTGCAATAACTAAAGACAACAGCTTATGAGATTGAAGGTAACCAATGAAGTATGTTGAACAGAACCCGAAACTTTAAGGTATTTGATAAAAAATAGTTACAACAAACAACAAAATTACCTCCATCGTTTGAATGTATTAAATAAAAAATATATATCATAACTTGTTCAAGAGACTATGTTAATGTTTTTTGATCATTCGCGCTTGCATTATATTATCAAAAATTCGATTTCTGTCCGCCATAAGCATAATAGTTGTTGTCGAAGCAGGGCAGTACTGTAACAACTTTATGTTCCTCTTGAACCCAGATCACTAAGATTAAGAGGCAAGTGCTTTAACCAGGCGGTCACATCACACCACGCTCTGTAAGGTGAGGAAAAGCACCAGTGAAACCAAATCGCTGCATATTCGCGCTCACTCCAAAATGGCGGAATGTATACTTTAATGAAGCAAGGCAGCAAAAGTGATTAATCATGAGCGGCGAACACGACGAAGGAAGTTAGACTTGCTCATGCTTTTTTTTTCGAGGATGGATCCCGAGGCTCCGATCTTTCGGAAAGCAATTAAGGTCCCTTTTCCCTGGGATGCCCGCGCGGGGACGGTTTTAATTTGGTGCCTCCTTAAGTTTGATAGATTCGGGTCTAGCCTTATGAAAGATTCAATCAACCCTCGTGTTTACAGCGTGACCGGGTAGACATGGTGTGTGTACGTGCTTGAATGTGTTTTTGTGCGTGTGTGTATGTTGAGGGTGTGCGTGCGTATTTGTGTGTCTGTATGTGTGGGCGTGTGTACGTGTTTGTATGTGTGTATGTATGGGTTGTGTGTGTGTGTGTGTGTGTGTGTGTGTGTGTGTGTGTGTGTGTGTGTGTGTGTGTATGCAAGGATTCCTGCGTTGGCGAATATTCTCCAAAGGAAGTTTGAAACGTCTTGCAAGGCGCTCCGTTTAGATTTGACCCTCATATTCATAGAAATCGAGAAGGAGGAGGACGGAGATATAAAGGCTGGCTGGGGTCGGACATGAGTCTCCCGCCGTCACTCAAGCACAGGATCAATACTATGCAACTGAAGGCCTTCGGTCAGAATCTTTCCATTGCTGGATGTGAATTTGTTGAGTTGACCTGAGTTGATATAATTTATTTTCACACTTTTTTCATAATACGAAATACAGTGCAAGGTTGGACCATACATACATGCAGTAATAACAATATGCGTTCTTTTTAATAACGCATTCAAATATTTGGGACAGAAATAGTGGTAATGCTACTTTAGCTGAAATAAACATGACAAACAAAGGAATTAAAATATGAAAAGCATGATAAGAAACGTATTAACCGAAGCGGTAGACGACAGTTCCATTTTTATAATCAAATCAATGCTAAATATGTCGTCAGTTTGCCGCGAAAGGAGAGAAGTACGGTCACACTACACACGGCCACTGAATACACGGCAGAAACATACCGACGGTACTCTCACTCCAACCACATTCCCCCCACACGTTGTTTAACCCTTTAATCGCCACTTGTGCATTTTTGCACCGAATAATACACAGAGATTTCATAGAGCGGCATTGTCTGACACTGAAAGGGTTAATATACCTCCCTCATACATCACACTCTACATTGTAATTATGGCCAGTGCGCAATTGATGCGCGTCGCGGCGAAACTGTTGAGTTTCCTCTAAAATATTGATTGCGCTAGAGCCTCGCGACTAGTAATCAACATAATGTTGATTGCTTCACTGAATTAGATTTTTTAGCGATGAATCAAATCCGTAAGTCAGTTACGGTACTTCAAAAAATAAATCATTAGGTTTCACTTGAAAGCGCTTAAAGTAATGACGTCACAATTATCGTTCTCTCTACATGAACACTCATATACACACATCCAAATATAGACGTAACCCTACCTATATATTCATAATACGGAGACAAAAGGAAAAGTGATGGAAACACCTGAGGCGTACCACACCTTTGATGAAGGTCTATGGCGGAAATATCAAGTAATACTTTTCTTGTCCGGTGTTTGTATTCCTGTGTCTTTTGTGGACATCTATATAACGCCAACGCAGGCCTTTTCATTCTTTCTCCCTCCCACCGTTCATATCTTTCTATTAATACACTCAGACATGCTTGCTCAGCACAAACGATTTGTTTAGTCATTACCAAAATTACTCAACTTCAAAAGTAAAACAAAATGGTTTCTAATTCAAACGAACATTAACTACTGCGGTAAGCATAAATATCTCATCTGAACTGAGGTAGCTCTTGTCACTTATATTCAGATGTTTACAACTATATTCGAGTGCAAATATAGCGACCTTTTACGAAACGTAACACAGGATGATATCAATATATAAAATGAGATATTCACTCGCTGCACTAGAAACGGGTCGGCAATTTCAGTCTAAAAGATTTATTTGATTTGACAATTCATTTAACCAGGGTGGTGCTTGTAGTCTGATAGACTGCTCTTCCCACTGCCCAAGATCATAACTACCGGGATATAAATACTTAACAGATGCGTGCCTGGGGTGCTGTGAAATACAATGATGTATTATTTTTAGTATCTAACTGTGCACTCGTTGGCGTAAATGGCTAATAGGCACGACATTTAGCGAGTGGAATTATGACTTTTAGTGGGAGGATTGAGTATGAGGGAGCGGTATTCGATACGAATCTGACAATTGAAAAGTGAGTCGAGGAAAGGGCGATAACATTGTACGGAGAAAGTGATAGAGTGAGAGTGAGAGGAGAGAGGTATCGCGCAAGGATGTACGGGACAGAGAGAGAGAGAGAGAGAGAGAGAGAGAGAGAGAGAGAGAGAGAGAGAGAGGGGGAGGGAGAGAGATGAAGAGTAGAGAGACAGACAGACATACCTACGGAGAGGATAGATATATATAGAGAGTGCAGAAACAATATATATTACGATGTATTTCGAATCTACATTCTTGTCGCTACCGGAGAGTCTTCAATTCGTCTCTCTCTCTCTCTCTCTCTCTCTCTCTCTCTCTCTCCCCCTCTATCTGTCTGTCTGTCTGTCTTAAAAAACTGTTTTGTTTTCTTTGTATTTCTCTGCTCAATATATATATATATATATATAAATATTGCAAATAACCAGATAAAGAGAGAGAGAGAGAGAGAGAGAGAGAGAGAGAGAGAGAGAGAGAGAGTGGGATGTGTACTATGTACACTGTTGGTCATAAAGGTGGAATAAAATATTTTTGAATAAAAATCGACAGTTTCGTTGGTATTTGAAAGGCTACGCGTAGACAAAATGGTAATTGAGTGATTACATAATGTTTCCCCATTACACAGGTGACATTATAACATGAGAAATTTGGATTACGTAGTAAATTCTTTTGTTGTAGACTATAAAAGCCTATGCATATGATATTCTGTCCCTTTCCCTGATTTAGCACTGTGTATAAGAAGGTTGCATTTTTTCGAGTTCCTTGTACCGTTTGAAATAAAAATCGGTAGAGACGTTCCCTGGACTATGCCTAGTCCAACGGCAACAGCAATACGCGAAAGAGTGGTAGCACTGCGACAGGATGGCTACAAGCAGACTGATATCGCAGAAGTCCTAGGGATATCACAGAGTGCAGTCTCTAAGATCCTGAAACGTCAACGTGAGGCGGGGAATGTGCGGCCACGGAAATCTCCAGGACGTCCCAGATTGACCACAAGAAGAGATGATCGCCAACTGTTGAATTTCAGCCGCAGAAACCGGAAATTGCCCACGAGCCGTCTTCGTCGCTTGTGGAGGAGATATCATGGGATCAACGTTTCCCGGTCAACCGTTAATCGCAGATTGCTCCAACATGGTTACCGAGCACGACGGTTGACCAAATGTCCACGCCTGTCTGTTCGCCACAGAGTAGCTCGTCTTCTTTGGGCTAGGGAGCACAGAAGGCTTCATCCAGGACATTGGCAACATGTGGTCTTCACGGACGAGAGCCGGTTCATCCTTGACCGAAAGGATGGGAGACAACGAGTTCGTCGATTAGCCGGGGAAAACCTTCGCGATGAATGTATCCACGAGACGACTCAAGGCGGAGGCGGCTCAGTGATGATATGGGCCGGCATCCATTATGGAGGGAAAACGCCACTGGTGGTTCCGGACGGAAACGTCAACGCCGCCGCCTACAGGGATATCTTGGAGTTCCACTGTCTTCCATATGCAAGACGAGTGTATGGGCACAATTTCCGACTGCAGGATGACAACGCTAGACCGCACAGGGCCGCTGCAGTAAGGGAATTCCTGGAGGCAGAGGGCGTCGTACAGTTGCCATGGCCAGCTTGTTCGCCGGATATGAACCCCATAGAGCATGCATGGGATGCCCTAGGCCGAGCCATCAACGACAGAGAGGTCATTCCTCAAAATCTGCAGGAGTTGGCAGATGCTCTGAGGGAAGAATGGGACGCTATGCCTGTTGACGTCATCAACAAGCTAGTGGACAGCATGCCACGACGTCTGCATGCGCTGGTTCGTGCCAGGGGTGGACATACCCGATACTAGTGACTGAGTAAGAACAATGACTCAAGTTTGATGCAAATTTGTCCATGAAATCACAAAAAAGAAGTCATCTGGAAAACTGAGAGAGATTGAAAATAAATATCTCATGATCCTTTAATTTACTGTATATTGTCGTCATTGTTGTTCTGTGCTCATGACATCCATCGCTTAGGACATAAACTTGTAAAATATCACTGTCAAACGTGTGTAAAAGGCAGAATAATAAAGTAAAGTTGTTATCATGCACCATAAATGCCATATTCAAATCATGTGGTAATAATTACGCTGTGAAAATTTGGTGAAAAAAAATATTCCACCTTTATGACCAACAGTGTATATATATCTCTGCACTGTGAATTATTACATCTCTCCGAGTAATCATAATAATCCCTGCGGAACTCACTGTTATTACATACTGAGCCACGCCAGACTAAAATGTGCGTTCTACCTCTTTCCCAAGCATTAACCTTGATTAATGATTGTAGTAATTATCTCTTTTGTACTGGTATACCAATACTACACATCCAATCATGGGTGAATCAAAGTCTTACGTAGATCAGATGGAGGTATAACGATGTGAAGTAAGATGGCGAGGTATAATAAATTGGAAAGATAGTGAGAGATGGGTAGATAGATAGCGAAAGAGAGATACATAGAAAGACAATGAGAGAAAATGAGAGTGAAAACGAACCGAAACGAAAGGAAGGAGGAGACAGGTAGATAGAGCGATACAAAAAGATACAAATCTTCCAAATTTAATCGTCCAGAAACTGATCAAAATCATTAGATGGGGATGGTGAGAAAAAAAGCGTATGTGTGTGTGCGTGTGCGTCTGCTTATGGTGGTGGTGGTGGTGGTGGTGGTGGTGTGTGTGTGTGTGTGTGTGGGGGGGGGGGGTTCACGTTTACAATCGCCCCTTTATCACGTGACTAGCTAGAGCATTCAACAAGTAAATTTCATCCGCATCCAATTACTCTCCTTATTTGCGTGCACATAGTTAGTGTCCTTGGGCGCTGTTACGAGAGCGCACTGTACCAAGCACAGGCGATGGAGGTCGTGTGGCGTAGCCATGCATCCAAGATGTATATTATAAAAGAAATGAACACGCAAGAGAGGGGAATTCTACTAAATATTAGAGACGGAGAAAAGGAGAAAGAGATAGAAAGAGAGAGAGAGAGTAAGAAAGACAGTGAGAGAGAGAGAGAGAGTGGGAGATATAGTTAGATCGATAGAAAGAGAGAGAAAGAGAAAGAGAGAGAGAGAGATAGAGAGAGAGAGAGAGAGATAGAGAGAGAGAGAGAGAGAGAGAGAGAGAGAGAGAGAGAGAAGGAGAGGGGGAGGGATGGGGGTGGGGAGGGTGTGTGTGTGTGTGTGTGTGGGGGGGGGGGAGCGTTAGAGAGATTGAGAGTGGGAAACTGACGGTGTTTTCCGTCAAATTCTCCGCCCTAGCATTACCGAATACTTTCATAGCGAAAATCATCCGCATGGGATGCGGGTACCATGTGTCGTTTTATATTTCCCTTCCTCATTGCGCTGCTACACCTCAGAATGATATTTTCAAAACAAGCCAGAGAAAAACAGTTAGCGTCATTCCACAGTCGTTGTTGTCTCTTCAAAAAGCCCTCGGGCACACCTCCGTTGACACTAATGAATGCTATACCCCAAAAGATGGCAAATGGATTTGTTTTGAAGGAATTCATGATGATAATTGCGAAGTGAATAACAAACTTTTTCAGGTTTTGTTCCGTCGAGCGCCATTAATTGGGGTGAAATTCCGAAGGAAGATTCAAAATCGAAACTTAATAAGCATTTCTTTACAAGCAGACGACAACAATACTATTGTGTGATGTTTGTATCACATTTTATTACCAATGGAATTTTCGTAGTTTCATGTTGACGTTTGATTACTCACGTTTCAGCGCATGTGAGATACATATCAAAACAACACTAAGAACTTTAGTTCCGCCGAGTAATCTTATAGATAAACATTCCAAATCTCAATGGTATTCAACAAGTGTGAAATATGCTAATTGTCTGAATACCAAACGACACACAACTATACACTCTTTTATTGTTGTAACAATTGATTGCGAGGTATGGTAATTGGTAGAACTTTATAATCATTAACATTACGTAAGGACCCACAAGAGTGCATCTTCACTCTCCCAAGGTGAGGAGCAGAAATGATAGGAATGCCAATTTATGGATGATATAGAGCTACGTGTGTCACGTGGGAATCACAATCAACATTCCTCGTGCATCCAGGGATGTGAAGATGATACAATAGATAGCAGAGCCGAAGACACCTCCACCTGTACTTTTGCATGTCAACATTCCTACCGTGGATGCTTCTCCGTTACTTTCGAGTGAGCGGCTTTCCTTCCCAGGCCAGGCTTGTGCTCTTATATTGAGCGCATCGTTCACTCTCCCAGCACCGTCAATCTGCACTGACAGTAGATGTCCGTCCACGCGTGCATCAACGTGTGAGAGATCGCGATAAGTGGCCGGCTCATTTTGGCGAGCTGTTCCCCCCCCCCCCCCCCCTCTCTCTCTCGTTGTTCTAATGTCGCCGTGTTGTTTCTTCAATTCAACAAAAAACACTTAGTTTTAAGAGTACACGAAAAGAACGAAACATTATATGGATCAAGCGATACGGTTGAGAGGTGTACGGGCTTACATTCAGGGTTTAAGAGCGGAGTTATTGAGGAAAGGGAAGAGTTGAGTGGTGGTGGTGGTGGGGGGGGGGGGAGGGGTTACATGAAGCAACACGTGTGGATACTTCATGGATAATGAAGAACGCATGGTAAACATAGTGTCATTTTGTGAAATCAGTGGTGAAATGGATACGTCATGACATCAGGTCAGGTAATATTTTAGTCAGACAGACAGAGAGAGAGAGCAAGAGAGAGAGAGTAAGATGGAAGAGAGAGTATAAAGACAAACACATACAGCAGAAAGACAAAAAAGGAGGAACAAAAAAAAAAAGAAAGAGAAAGAGGGAGATGGGGGATAGACGTATAAAGACAAACAATGCACATGTAATACCCTCAAAAGTAGATATGAATATATCCAGAAGCTTGCGGCAGGTTATATTCCCATATACGTGTACCACATCTTGATTATTCATGGGCCCTCTTTGATTGTGTTTACATTATCATTTATCTTTGTCTTCCCTTGTCCAAATCCTTTAATTTGAAGTCCCTATTCCCCCTCCTAGTTCACCCCCTTATTGTATATCTCTCTCCTCCTCTCCACCCCTTCACCGTTCTTTTTATCCCTGTATTTCTATGTATTTTACATCGACACGTTTTCGTTCACATGTTTGCTAATAAACCTCCCCAGAATGACCTTTCTGATCAAGCCTCTGAATCAAGGGACGTGATAATTGCTTGTTCCTTATTTTCCTTCGCGAATATCTCTTTCCTCCTCACCTCTATCATGTCTATTTCTTGCAGATTGATGGGGAAAGTTTGGCCACGCCCTCAGTAAGGTAAAGGTAGTACCTTCCTCTTACTCCCCGCCCAGACGTACCCACCGTGTCAACTCTTTCGATCTCATTTGTCTTGTTTTCCTTCTGCTCCCACTTCTTCTTCTCCTTCTTTTTCTTCTTTTTCTTCTCCTTCTTCTTCTTCTTCTTTTTCTTTTTCTTTTTTCTTCTTCTTCTTCTTCTTCTTCTTCTTCTTCTTCTTCTTCTTCATTATCTTCTTCTTCTTCTTCTTCATCTTCTCCTCCTCTTCCTCCTATTCCTCCTTCTTCTTCTTCTTCTTCTTCTTCTTCTTCTTCTTCTTCTTCTTCTTCTTCTTCTTCTTCTTCTTCTTCTTCTTCTTCTTCTTCTTCACTGCAACCATGTCTCAACACTTTCTGTCACAACGGTCTCTCTTTCCTCTCTTCAACTTTGTTTTCGTTTAGGGTAACCTTTATTTCCGCTTTCGTTGTCATATCACTTTCCACTCATTCTCACCCCACACATTCACGCTCTCTCCCCTTCATATATCTTCTTTTCCAACTCTCACACTTTAACAAGCTCCCCCACCCTGTCCACCTCCCCCTCTCCACCACCCACCGCCTCAATCTCTCTTACACCCCTTTCCCACACTTTCTCTTTCCTACGCCATTCACACCCTCTTCGCTGCTCCCCCTCCTCCGTGTCCTCTTGAGGTTTTATACAGGTACGTGTCCCCAGCGAACCTGGCTGAACTCGCCTCGAGAAAGGCGATAAACCACTATCTCCCCAGGTAACCATCTACAGCAATAGTGAGCAACACGCATACGCTGACGCCTTGTAATATACCATATGCGTCTTGTGGCGTAGTTTCCATGTTTCCACTCTTTTCGCACACGACCGTCATCGTACGTTGAGCACATTGTGCCAACTACGCTATTTCAACTAAACTGGTTGAGTAAGCATGCATTAAACACTTAACGGAACATGCTGTGAGACATATATTATGACATGAGTGAGGAGTCGGCATGCAATGGTATATAGATGCGTCTTGCGTCAATGCATCTGGTAGTATGATCATCATGTCTACACCATTCAATTCTTAATGTACCGTATGTGCCCTTTTCAAGTAATAGAAGTAACACGCATACATCACAAAGAAAAGCAGTGTACTTGGCACACAAAGGGCTATAATGAATAAATATGCTTGTTCAACGAGGTAAACATGTAGCCCCTATATCGAGATAATTCGCTTCAATCGCAATAAAACTCTAACGTTCGCTAGCATGTTTGGGGCTTAATATTTCGAAAAAGAATAGTTCGGCACTCAAGACTTATTATACATCCCATGTTGGACAGCCTCGAATGTAATTTGGCCTTGATAAGATAACAAGTTGTAAATGCGACATGTTGCTATGCCTGTCAAGCCCTATGCAATTGTCGAACACATTAAGAAAATCACTTGCTTTATAAGGCAACTTTCATATCCGAGATTATAGCCACAATGTTTGCGCAGACGTGATTATAGTGATAGAAATATAATCTGCGAAGCTCGATAATGGGTGGATGTATTGGTTGAGCATCACTTCCTTCTTCGCCATCCAATACGCCAAATCAGGCTTCTTTTGTTTGCTCGTTCAACAGGGCGCTGTTGACAATGCCATTAGCTGCCATCAGCTAACAGCTTCCCCTAAAGCTTTCACTCGAGGGATGTGGTAGCACAAGCAATGGACGATATTTAATACTGACTCAATAGCCGAGTACCTGGGAAAAAGAAATGCCGATATGTCCTCTTTACTGAGGCTAAAGACACATCATTATCGACCAGCCTTCCAGGGAAAGGCGAAGTGATAGTTTCGAAACATTATTTAAGGTACCCTTAAATGAAATATGAAGGAGCACCCCCCCCCACACACACACTCACTCACATACATTCAATGGCTCCGACAACGCTGTGGTTACACCATGTGGAAATGCACTCATTTATCACACACGGATCGAGTAAAAGCTGATGGAATTATACACAAGCTTACTATACGTATCATGACATATATTGACGCGTAGTAACACAGGACTTCAATGCTAGAGAGAGAGAGAGAGAGAGAGAGAGAGGGGGGGGGGGAGGGAGAGAGAGAGCAAATTATGACAATTACCATGACTACGGTGTGCTGTATCGAATGCATTTGAATAGGTATTTGTGTTTTTTTAGATTCACGGTTATAACTAGGGTAGAGCCAGAGAGACACACAAATTACTCAATACAAATACATGATGTGGTATGGAGGGAGGATTAGGAGGTAGAAGTACAGAGATGGAGGAGGGGAATAGAAAAAACCCGGGAAAGGCAGATGCGATTACGAGACAGATAATATGTGAGAGATAAAAACAAACGTGGGAGTCGTTATTGACATAGATAGACAGAGAGGGGAGAGAGGGCGGGGAGAGTAAGGGAGAGAGGGACACAGAGGGAGAGATTTCGTTTTCTCCCACTCGTCGTCTCAGGAATAATAGTACTTAGGTTTCCTTTTCCACACGAGAAAATAAAGATAGACTTGGAGGATGTGTAGTAAGAGAAAGAGAAAATGTGTGTGAGAGAGAGAGAGAGCGAAAAAGAAAGACAGAGAGAGAGAGAAAGAGAGAGAGAGAAGGGATATAGATATATATATAGAGAGAGATAGACAGGCAGACAGACGGAGAGAGGGGTGGAGAAAGAGAGAGAGAGAGAGAGAGTGAGAGAGAGGGAGAGAGAGGAAGAGACAAAGAGAAAGAGAGGGAGAGACAGACAGAGAGAGAGAGAGAGCGACATAGAGGGAGAGAGGGACAGGCAGACAGACAGAGACGAAATGTGATGATAATATATGGCCGGATCCCTGGACTGGGGGGCCATAATTCATCTGCAGGTCGAAACTAGGGGAATTGATGGCTAGTTGATACGCGAGGAGAAGTGAAACGTGCTGAGGTAATTCGTGACCTATCTCGAGAAAAACTAGGAGAAGTCTAAAAATAAACACGACTTCGGTCTTTTCGAATCGAGAAAAATGATTGCATTACCTTTTCTCTCGTCCATATGAATGAAATTTGATTAAGCGCAAACCACAAGTACACTGCGAATGTTAGTATTATCATGCCAAGATGAATGTAATTTAGCAAATGTAAGATGATTAAACTCACATGGCGTACAATTTCTTGCGCTTTGACAATTATTGCTGTAACTACAAGGAGAAATCTATGAAGATGACACTTCTTGTGAAGGTTTAGAGTTTCCTCCAACGTACATTCATCTGTCTTATTGCCACATTGCATTTCCCATCATCTGCGAAAGTCTGGCATAGGTATATACAACATGCTCTCCGTCTGTTGCTGTGCTATTAACGTCGGTTCTGAATGGGATGACTTGTTCTTCCGTGATGCTATCATTTTCCTTGTCCTGGTAACATTATTAACCATAATAACGACCCAAAATTCCACTCCTTCAGCATTTATCTGTTCTAATCATGGTAACAATCTACGAATATCTTCTTCCATTTCAGCTAGCAGCACCGAGTCACCTTCGTGTCTAACATCCTTAATACAATTTCTGTTCAACCCCACCTGTCTGGACTCTGTTGCATACAACTTACCATTTGGTAACTCTGCTATTGATGGTAACTACCATGGTAGAAACGTTTGTCAGGCGATCTAATGCAAGATTCCAATAGAAGCCATCATTAGTAGTAAAGTTATCATCAATGGTAAGTTTTATGCAACAGGGCCCTGGCCACCTTCTTCATTCATTATGGAACTAAAATACACCATTATTCTATTTTAGGGCGCCATGTTGCGTATAGATTTTCAATTTTTGCATCTTACCACTTATGGTAACTACCATGACAACGGCCAATGAGCTCTCATTATTGGATATGTTACCTTGGTAGTTACCATTGATGGTAAGATGCAATAATCGGAAACCTATACGCAACACGGCCCGGGATGATATTGGAAATGTCTGACCCTCTCCGTCTGCCAATGAATCCGGATTGGTTGCCGAGTTGGAGGTAAATTGCCTCAGCTTGAGACTGGGACGTGGTCCACGTGGTTGTGTGATTAAGCTTTGATGGGTAAAATTGGACTGGACTGAACTCTCAGTCAAGAAAAGTCCCCGAGAGCGCCCGATGTAAGCCTTAATCGAATGAAAGTCATTCTCGCCTACTTTCATCCAAAGAAAGGCCCCCTATGAGACTCGTTGGAGGTAAATTAATTACAAAGAAAGTGCAAAGGTAGGACTTGATTGCTACGAATTTGGCTTAGATGGATAAAAAGTGTGTGTGTGTGTGTGTGTGTGTGTGTGTGTGTATGTATGTGTGTGTGTGTATGTATGTGTGTGTGAGGGGATAGGAGGCGAGGGGTCCGAAAGTGAGGGGGGGGGGGAGGATATGTGAGTTCGGAGGGGGGGGGTGGGTCTTGTTACTTTTATATGTGGTGGGAGTACGTTACCGTCCACTACATTTCACTCGTTGACAGGAATTGATGTCGAAATTCTGGACACCGTCTGAAAGTAGACAACTTTATTCGAATATATCATAATATATCCTCTGGGCCCTGTCCTATAAAAGATTGCGATTGATTTGCGATAAAAAATATATTGTTGCCACTTTAACACATGATTACTCAGCCACTTATCAAATTAACTCCTTATTGGCTATGTGCATGGTTATTCCACAGTATTGCATTTTGCGCGGCACGATAAGGCTTAAACAAAGATCTAGTCGTGCTAGCTCTACCTACGCACTGGTAAAAGCGGTAGTATGCCACTATAACTAATTCAGTTCAAAATGTAGATGTTCCGTTTGATTTTTTGTTGTCATATCGCCGGTTTATTTCGTACCGATGACTGCACCTTCAAAAGCAAAATGAAACATTTCTCTCTCACTATGCCCATACGGGAATGGTTGATATGGCGACGAAGCGGTATGACATAGTTATCACAACAATACTGACGAGGAAATGGAGGGATGTAAACCAAAGTAATGACTACAAACATCCCATTTGCCTATACTCTAGAGACGCCTCCACAAGAAAGATACAAATATGATAGCGGCAGGTGCAGTTAGGCGATATATATTGTATAGAATTCGAGCTGTAAGATGTTACGTGGGAGAAAACGCCATATGGAGAAAGGACTCACGGCAGCAAACAGATGTAGTATACAAGATGAAAGCGGTGGCTTTGACACTACAGTCGAAATAATAAGTTACAGGATGAATGCATGATGAATGAATACCAAGTAAAGGTGGGCGACGTTAACAGACTGATAGATAAATAGATTGTACACACGCAGGAGAAGATGATGGCAGGGAAAACGGAGGTGGGAGGTAGAGAATGAGAAGCAGGAGCAATTGAATAAGAAGAAGAGAAAAAAATGAAAACAGGACACATAGAGAGGGAGAAACCAAAATACAAGCAGTTGGAAGTGAATAAAAAGAAAATGAAATAAAAATAGAGGATGGAGAGGAGGAGACCCTGTATATGGAGCAGAATCAGAAAGGAGAGAAGAAATAGACCTTCATCTGCTATTTAACAATGGATTATGTCTGAAAACTACTTAGAGAAAGTATGAGGGATAGAGGCAACAACTCATGACAACTTCCATCGTGAAAGGATTAATGTTTCTAATTATTCAATCATTCAGTGGAGCCGTACCATAAGTATGTTTGCGTGACTCAGACAATATCTGATGATTCAGCATATGCCGATATACTTTCTCTCCTAATCCACCCCCTTCCCTCTCGCCGCTCCTCCCCCACGCTCGCCTATAACTGAGACTCATTACGAGTCCGCATGGCCTGAACGCAAGGACCCTAGATTTAATACTGATTAACTTGGGGCCCACACTCCCCTCTCACGGGAAAAAAGCCACTTTTGCTCTTTCCTCTCCTCTCAATCACGAAACGAGAATGTTCACCCTTTTTGCCCATCGCGTGATGCATGGACGGCAATGCTGGTTGATTTCATGTCGTAGTTTGAGCAGGACTGGTTTGGCTTATGCAACTAATAAACGCAAATAAAAAAAATCAAGTTGGTACAGAAATTTGATTAAAAAATCAAAACATTCATGCTGCAGACATATCATGTAGCTTGTTTTATATTTTTCACGAGAAAGTGCCCGTAACATAAAACACTGAAAGCGGGCATTATTTTATAGCAGTCGCATTTGTTATGGACTTCCACTTAATTTGATTGATTTGATATGAATTTATATTGCTTTTTTCGAAACACACGCACGGAATGTATGCTATATCGTAAAATTGGAAACCAATATTACGCTTTGGCATTATTTGCTGCGCAGGTAGATGCAGTGTATAAGTTTTACTACACCAGCCCTGGCTATTTCAATTAATGTTACTTCTAACTGAATTGTTCAATTGAGAATGTGAAGCGTGCCTGGGGAAAAAAGAAAAAAAAGATAGTGATAGGGTGAGAGAGAGAGAGAGAGAGGGGGGGGGGGGGAGAAAGACAAAGAGAGAGAGAGAGAGAGAGAGAGAGAGAGAGAGACTGACTTGGAGAAGCATGTCAAATGGGCTTCAATTTTATACGGTCACTGATCATATACCTGTCATTGATGCTAATTATATTGTAACTATAAATACTACGATCAATATGTCGATACGCGAAAGTTGAAAGGAATTATTAGCCAGACTCGTCTAATAACGACAAACTCATGGAAGTATTGACACATGGATTATGAAAAAAAACACTGGAAATATTTTCTAATTCAAAATCACGTGACAGTCGTAAACATTTATATACTGTTTGAGCAGAGAATCTCATAACACTTGTTAATCATGATAATTCTTATCTTATCGAAGAACTGGTCACTGATGGCAAATGCTTGTGACAAAATATGCATGATTCTAACATATATATTTACTCTCTTCTGCTTTATATCCTTCTGTACAGAAAGGTCAACGACGTGCCTAAAAAAACGGTTGACTTATTTGTTATTGCGAGTGAAAAAACCCACCCTGACCTACGAAATTTACCTTTCGTCATATCAGTTTCGTAGTCTCAAGGGCGGAGCAAGGGAAGACGTGGAAATGTCATTTCGATTTTTCTCTTCTTCAGCAGTAGCCCCGTGCGCCGCGCGACAATGGAAGACCAATTTAGTTAATCGTAAGATCGTGATATCTTATCAAGTTATCTGTCGTAGAAGAACGGAGCAGCCACCTTTCTCTGCTCGCTTCTTCTCCTTGCAGCCTTAAATCAATTTCTTCCACCGCGTCCTAAGAATGCGACGTGACTTTCGAGTCTATGTACCTCAATAGGTAAAGAAGAAGGGGGGGGGGGTGGGGCTGCTTCTAGACGAAGTGTGCTCATAAACAGGCGCCCTGGTTTTATTTTCATTTCTTGAGTTTGTCTTCGATTGACATTTCACACGCGTACTACTAGCACACACCTGCCCTATATAGTTGCCACTGCATACGCGTTTGCACATCAGTATGCCAAGATAATATCACATAAATTATGTTTTCGCACGAGCACTTTCCTGCTGCTTCGACTACATGAAGAACAATGCGCTTATGTCGATTTTGATTGGGAATGGCCTATTGCATCAAGCATGCCAATGTAGCTTGACTCCTGAATCTCTGAACAATACATAAATATTCCTTAACGTGCCACCAGTGGATTATTTCACTATCAATACAACAAGTCACATAGAACGGAAGGATTCACGAAGGATTTATCCCAAGTAAAAAGAAAGCAAAAGAAACGGGGTACGCCCCAATCAAGGCATTATACCACACCGAGTCTGGCTCAATATACAAGGTTGACGAAATGACCGGGCGACTTATATCGTATCAGTAATAGACGTCAGCGTTGAGGAGGAACAATTGAGTATGGAAGGAGTTAAATATTCCGTAACAGTATGGAAAGGCAATTAAGTCACCATGGCATTGTTCTTCGCTTTACGGATGAAGCGCTTAATACGGGGGTATATTATTCATTATTATTCATCAGTTCAGATCATGCGAATTAGAGAATAAAACCAAAAGATATAAATGCTTGGGGGATGATAGAGGTAACGAAGTTGAAAGAAAAGAGTGTAGTGAGCCTTCAAGCGACAGATTAAGAATAGAGTGGGACGGTGACAATAAGAGAGGGGCGATAGAAAGAGAGAGAGAGAGAGAGAGAGAGATAGAGTGAAAAAGGTTTGGAAATTAAACAAGGGAAAGAACAAAAGGCATGATGCAAGGCAAATGTGCGAAGTGGAATGTGGAATGAACAAAAACTATGAAGACAAGAAAGAAGGTTGTGAAAGCCATGAATACACAGAGAAATTACATAAAGAGAGAACTCTAAACAAAAGCAGAAAGTGAAGTAGGGTAAGGGATATATAGGGAAAATAAACACTTTAAATGTGGGTGTATTTATCTTTTTTATATGAATATGCTAAATCCTGACCTTCAAAATTCAGTATCCCTTCATGTACATTGAGCATTACCCTAGCTCTTGGTGGAGTAAGAATTAAACACTAATTACACGAATAAGAACAATATTGTTCTCATTCCAATGTGATTTCCATATGGACGGATGAGCAGAATCAAATTACCCCACTTTTTAATTCAAAGTTGACCCAAGTTGGTTTAGCATCTGTTTCGAAAGTAAGTCACCAGAGACGGTTGTTTTCTACGAAAATGTGTAGTGACTGCCAGAATTACTGCGAAATGCAACGTGCATTTAATCAGAATAGAAACAAACACATATATCGTTATCATTTTATCATTATTGTGCGATGACGTCAACTTCTTTGAAGATAATCATTGGAAAACAGCTGATACCATTTATTATAAATGTGCCTTCGACTTTCTTGCAATCTAGTATGGATGTAGTGGATTACAGATACTCAATCCCCACAATTTCAATTAAAAACTCCTTTCGGTTATTTCAATATACCAATGTTGCACTGTTACTGTTCACTGAGCGTGTGTCAACTAAGGGAATCATTTATGTCTGTGAAGCAAAATATGTCAATTATTCACTTAAGAACAGTCATAAAACAATATTTGTTCAATATCATAATTATACATCATGTACATTATATACATTACATATATATTTTAAAATGGTGTAGAATTTTAAACACCCATACACACATTCACACACAAAATCCATCTACTAGTATCAGATATGGAATGATTATGGAACGGTAAACAAATCAAATATTCTTGTGGAGAAAACCTAAGACACACACACATATACGCACACACAAACACACACATAGACACGCACAGAGACACACACACAAAGACACACAGACATACACACACAGACAGACACACAGACACACACAGACACACACACGCACACACATACACGCACACACATACACAGTCTAGTATAAAAAATTGAATGTTTCTGTGGTTGTTGTCTGCTCGATAGTAGTAGTCATTTCCGTGCTGTGATAAGGTTTTTCAGACTATTCACTCAGAGTCCCTCGTGCTTACCACATCAAGCCGGTGAAGCGTGGAAGGCAAGTACATTCATGGATGCAGAGGGTGATCGTTTGGGAAGGATAATGTGTTTGCCTTTCACAAAACGGCCCCTGGTTTGTATATAGAGGATGGCGTATGCACTGTTTGCGGGGCGAGGACGCCCCCCATGTTTTTTTTCCCCCCATAATGCCCGCCTGCGTATTCCGGAGAAAGGAACTCTAATAAGAGTGTCCATATAAACCGCACATGAGGAATGTATCAGTTTGCTTGGACTACATATTATCTGATTCTTCTTGATGACGCTGTCTCTCGTTGGTTCGGACAGAGTAACACCCCTCCATCACAGAATTGATTGAACGCCACGCAGCTAAAGCATTTGCCTCTTCGCTCAGGGGATCGGCGATTGTAATTGAGAATATCGCAAAGAGCCAACGGGCAAAAGCATAGGCCTATCTACCATCACTCGGATTAGGATTGTAATTAAAGGGGCCGGAGCATGCCGTGGATGGTAGGAGGGTTGAGCGGGGATGGAAAAGTGGATTTTGGAGGAGAGTGGCTATTAAATAAAGATTGCATCACCAGATGGTTATTCACCAGCATAAGTGGATGGATGGGAATAAATGACTTAAGTGAGTGTGTTAGTGACAGAAAATCTCCCTCACACTGATCAAACCTTTTAAGAATCATTATATTAAAAAAAGAAGAGAGAATAAAGAAAAATTATATGAATATATATTTGTATAGAAATATGTGTATATGTGTATGTATGTGTGAATACACAATTGAAATATGTATGAATACATATGTGTAAAACGGATGATTTGCTACGCAACTGACCGCAAAGAATTACAGGATTACCATTTCATAAATCGAGCGTGCTAAGTTTCACGCGCGTCGATCGTAAAATGCTTCACGATTATCGTCCCCCCTTTATTTACACATGGTTACAATAACCTTCCCGCTTTTCGTACTTGATCAGCAGGGTGTGTTATAGTGATTTGAATATGATTGAGGTGATGGGTAGTTAAGGGGAGAGGATAGATATTAGAGACGCACCAGATACTATGCTGGTCATCATGGCTTGACAACCGTTCAGCCTCATGGACAGTTAGCAACGTTGTAGCAAGAAGTACCTATTTGTATAGAATGATCGTTATGTGAAGTTTTATTGACAGTATTTTTATTATTATAGTGGTAAAAAAATATAAAAGGGTAAACTCGGTCAAAATGTGAACAAAGCATGATTATCACCATTATGATATTCAGAGAAATTATCTATATCTATCACATCTATATCATCGCAATCAAATATTATGTCACGCAGATGTCCATGCGATTATGATTATGATATTTCTTGTCATCATTTTAATTAAAAGTCAGATTTCCTGTTTTCTTGTTATTTTTTGACTTTCTTTAGATTTGCTTGCATTTATTTTTACACTACGCTGACGCTATTTTTGTGTTAATATATGTAAATCTGACTCCGGAACCACAAGTTCCAAAGACAATGAATACAATGTCATTTATTTGTATATCAGGGTCGATAATCACATAAGGTCTCTTATATTCTGAAAAACGGAAGTACTCACACAAGTTATATTTTGTACCATATTCGCAATTGTGTGGCTCCTACTTCGTGAGCACATTAATTAGCAGGGAAGGGCGACAGTTGGAAGGTCGTGGAAGTGTTAAGGTCGGAATGTAATTAGATAAGTCGAGATTAAGGACGTTTGTTTTTTTCTGTGGGTGGAAACTAAAATTAGGTTCGTCGCCACTGGGTCTGTCGTCAACATTATAACCAATTTCTCGTAATGAGATTGTTTGTGCACGTACCAACAACTTTCGACGCACTCTGTGATGCGAGAACTGTTTCTATTGACAAGATGAAGACTTCTAAGTATCATCGTGACTATCTCAGTGCACCCTTAGAGACCCCTAGCCAGCCATGCCGTGCAGATCATGTTGCGAGGAATTAACCATTGTATGTGTTAGATAAACTCTTGCTCAATGGTAATTGTGTAAATTACTTGTGAATAAATGCACACGTGGCGCTCAAACAGTTAAAGCACAATAGGGCATGATCAAACGGCTCTAAGGAACTTTTTTGTTGTCAAATCAGCCCAAATTACGATAATATTTATGTACTTAATTTGTGGATCTTTCTTAAAGGCTGAAACCATATATCCGGCATGATTGCTACTAAAAAGCACTGTTTTCTGGCAGACAATGGGTTAAGACTTGAATGTGATAATGATGATGACGTGGTATGTGAAGAAGGTGGGGGGTGGGGGGTGCTCCTTATATATCGAACAATACAACATGCTGACATATTCATATTGTCATATGTCTGCACAAGTATTAAGGCGCACACCTCGCATAGAGCGATATTAAATGTGACTGGCACGCAACGGTTCAATAGTTCATATTATGCACCTGCCATAATTAGCAATATCACTCTCTTTATTACATGTTATAATGTAATCTCCGTCAGCGCTTAAAACAAAGCTGCGCGAAGGACGACAGTTATTAGAGTCAGTGTATGTGTTATCTATTCGTAGCCTTATGTTACTGTAACCTTCTTATAGACAAAAGCATAATGTTACTTCCTCATGTAAATGGTCCTCATCATACAATGATTACATGATATTTTATTATATCTATGATAAAGGTGTACATGTAACATTTTACAATCTATAAAAGATATACATATACACAAACAAATATAATTATCACGTATATGTATATTATGTATTATAAAAATAAGAACAAGGATTGAGCAACGTGAATGTACTGTATTGTACTCTCCCCGCTATTGTATTAGAAAAAACATCATTACTTTCAAATTTATTGCCTACAGCACAATAACGCTGTTCTGTATGACCCTGTGTCGTTTATAGATTACGAGCGACGACAATCCATAATTAATGAGTTATCACTTCTGACACGTCTTTATCCATGTGCCTTAAATGAAATTAAAGCTAGGCATATAAAACACTCGGAAAATATTACAGACAAAGAGAGAAAGAGAGAGAGAGAGAGAGAGAGAGAGAGAGAGAGAGAGAGAGAGAGAGAAAGAGTGAAAGGGAAATAGAAAGTTAGCGCTAAGAATATAAGAATACATAAGGACAAGGGTGGGTTGAACAGAGCGTAGAATAATGAGTGAGGAAGAAAAAGTAAGGAGACACACTAGCTTCTAAAAAAGGGAGAAAGATAATGAACATAAACATAAAGAAAAGAACTCTTCAGCACAGATTTACCACAGTTAGAGTGAACTGCACCATATCAATAGGAAGTGCGTGATAACGTTTTCATCTATATCGTCTCAGATAACTTGCTGCGATTGCATGCATCCATTTGCCATGTTTTTTCGATGTGTAAATCAGGCTGGGAGCACAAGAGTGCTCACTTATCAATTCACAAGGTTCATTGATATTGGGGCGAACTTAAACCAAAGAACGCTTTCTTAAACAAATGAAAATCTTATAGATGCGACCTGTTTCTTTCACCGCGACACCCCCGCTTCTTGACTCTTTGAACCTACGCGCAAGATCAAATCGCTTGTAAGGGATGTTTGTACCTATTCTATGTTTCATTCTACGCAGAACATTATGGATAGCGCAATTTAACTTCGGTTTTATTCCTTTTTTCCACTTCAATATACGTGAATAACCAAAACATTTGAAAATGTTATGTCTGCTTTGGACAGTTCATAATATTCACACACTTCCGCTCGCCTCCGGTCTCCTCCTTTAGTTAGTCTTTGTACTATTATTTTTTCTAACCCACGTGAAATAACAATATTATTTTACGTGCCAACATTTTATGATTGATTGGGTATTGATACTATATAGCACTGCATGATAACAAGACGAAGGAAATCAATAACTCTGTTCTTGGCGCTCCTTTCGTCTAACATTCGCCTGTCACAATATTGTCTTATGTACATACTGAAGAAGAAAAAAATATCGATTCTTCTGCAGAGAATAAGTATTCAAAGGCAGAACTACAAAAAGGTTACCATGGTTACGCGTAAATCAGTTGAGATGTCCAACAATCAGTATCGCTCGGAACAGATATTGATGAATAGCCACAAATTGAACCGATGGTTCGTGCTGTATTCGCATCATAAACACAGCCAGACGATTTTTTTAAAAAGAAAATTGAGTAAATCCATCTATATTGCATTCTTGGAAGCATATGGTAAAAACTGGATGCATTGAGTCAAACAGACGTTTATTCGCATTAATAATTAGGAAAACGTTTACCAACCGGAAACACAATGTCAATAATGTGCGATATGTACGGGGCTTCTATCTATTTAATATGCATATCAAGAGACATCGTCAGATGGTAGTAAATTTACATGTGGTAATTAACACACTTTCACTCTCACTCACTAAGTCGTCATAATGCCAATATCCTTGAAAGACGTCCAAATACCATACTTCAAACCGCCAGCATGGCCATAATAACTAGCCTAAGCTGGCTGGCAAACCGCCAAGTTGGCAGCAATGGTGAAATTCCGTGCATGCACCTAATTCGAATCATGACAGCTTTTGCAGAAAGTTCGGCATTCACAATTATGCACCTCAAAGACGGATTACGCTATTCCCCAGATATTACGTCTGCTTGTACTGAGCATGATTGCGAGTGAGATATTTTGCAATGAGGTACCTTACTTATCCCACAAGGTCGCACGACATTCTCGCATGATTTCTTAAAAGCGTCTATTGCATTGAGGAATCAAGGAGGCGTGCTCTCACATGATATTGTGACAAAGGGGCGAAAGTACTGAAACAACTACAACAGCCAAGCCTCTGATACATAGACTCCGGGTAATCTTCGGCTGCTGTTGCCATAAGGTAAATGGTTAAACTGGAGAGAGTAATAAGTGTCATCTGCAACAAAAAATACACCGTTAGGGGTGAGTGGTGACATTTACATTTATTCATCTGTTTCACGTAAGCTATTACATTTCGATGGGAACTTCAAACGTGTTATTTAAGTTATTATTGAATTTTCACGACCTAGAAGTAATCGGGATGAACAATTTGAATTGCAAAACGATGAACACTTATGCCATAACAAAATATGTGGGCGTATTCCTTGTTGCGTAAGCTTGATTTATGCGCAAACCTGAATTATAAACAATCGTGTAAAAACGTATATTTTGCTAAAATCTCAAGCTGCTTTGTGTACATCGATTTGGAAACTCTTGTGGGGTATTACTATTAGCCTTCCGTGTGCCAGATAAACTGCTGCACTACGAGAATTGTGTATATTACTTGTGGAGAATGTCACATGTGGCACGTAAAGAGTTAGACAAACATATGTCATTGTCAAAGTTCAATTTTCTTTTTCTTTACAACTCACAAGATAAAAAAAAATGCAAAATCATATCTTAAAAATGCACGCATAGTTGGAAACTATATTCACACAGAACGGATAGCGAAGACAACGCGAATATGTCAATATCGCGCATATCTACAAACAAATGTTTGTTTTATACTACATTTTGACTTGCGTCGTTTAGTTAACGATGTCCTTTGTGTGCCTTTATACTATCATGGTGATTCGATTGGACGAACAGCGTAGATCAAGCGAGTAAGCATTATGTTAAGCGAATGGCGTGAATGAAGAAAGCTGCTATGCGTGGTGGCGGGGACGACACGGAGCGGTGAGAAGGGATGGAGAAGGAGGAGGAGGAGGAAGATATTGGGTGCAACAGCTGCACAGAAGCGGAGACACTTGGATATGCGTAATGGTTGGAAGGAGAACAATCGTGGAAAAGGTATAAAACGTCGGCAGTCGGTAGAAAGTGAGGAGAGCGAGAAAAAGAGATATGCGAGGGAGGGATGGAAGGTGGTGGTGGTGGTGGGGGGGGGGGGGATGGGGTGGCAGAGAGAAAAGAAAGAACGAAGGACACCGAGACAGCGAGAGATGAGGTAAATGAAAATAACAAAGTATTTAAGTAGGGCAAAGGGAAACATGATGGAATGTATGAGGGAGAATAGCGTAATCAGGACAAGCATACAGATGTGTTTGTAAGACTGAGAACTGCGGTAGAAAGGCAGTATACCACATACCCTGTACCGGATTCAAAAGAAGTGAGGAAGAGAGGGAGGGATAGAGAGAATGAATGTTGAGGATCATGGAGAGAAAGCGAATCGAGAAGAGTACGCTGCACTATAAAACATGACTCTTCTCTTGAAGTACGAGACAGGCGTAAGCAATCGGATTTTTCCGTTGTATGTTTCTCTCTAAGCAGCGAGCTATAGAGACAACATCCCCCCTCTCTTGTCAACTCACTGCGATCAGAGTGGTAGGCTTCCTGTCCAGCTATCCTGAAATAATATGCTAGCTAGCCACAATGAACAAGATAACTATGTCTCAAATGAAAGAGAGAGAGAGAGAGCGAGAGAGAGAGCGAGATATACAATGAGAGAGGGAGAGAGAGAGAAAGAGAAAGAGAATGACAGAGAGAGAGCGAGAGATACCATGGGAGAGAGAGAGAGAGAGAGAGAGAGAGAGAGAGAGAAAGAGAGAGAGAAAGAGAAGGGGAGAGGGGGGGGGAAAGAGGGAGGGATAATGAGAGTGAGACAGAGAGAGAGAAATATTGAAAGAGAGAGGGAGGGAGAGAAAAGGAAAGAGGAAGAGAGAGAAAAAACAGAAAGTGAGAGAGAAAGAGAGAGAGAGAGAGAGAGAAATAAATGAAATAGCGAGAAAGAAGGCGACTATAGTCATTGAGTAACGGCGTACGAAATGTTCATGAGTGAATAAAAATATTACAGAACATGATTACGATATATATGTTAGCAAATTACCTTTATAAAGTAATCGCGACAGCATTGATAACAGCAACCATGACATTATTTCATATAAGGCATATTTTTTTTCAATAATAGTAACGTGTTCGTTTCGATCAAAATGTTGTTTGCAGATATAAAAATTATATTATGGACTGTAAGAATAACTTCCGATATTTGTTGTAGCCAATTTGTTGTACATTTGTTTAAACACTGATGTCTTCACTTGAACCTCGCGTCTAAATATACGCTTATTACATGCACAATACGATCTGTAATGTCCTTCACTGGGCTATCAAACCTGATGCTATCATTTAAGGAAACAAACTCGATACATGATTGACACAGACATATTTTTTTCAGTTGCAGATAACTCCGAGTACCCGTCCTTTTCAAACGAATGTCATCATATCATCAAACATAATGCAATGGAAATAGAGAAAATTGTAATGCAACAACGGGTTAATAGACATTCACAATTCCCACAAGCACATTACATAGTGTACATACCTATTCCTATTCTCACATGGCTCAAAAGAATCATCATTATCTCTCACACATTACAATCTTTATACACGGATCGTCGTCTCAAGGAAAAACTAAAACGCACGATTAACAGTGCATAGCAAGCCAATATACATTTCTTTCTTAATAAGACGCCACTGATACACATATACTTTCAGGAGCATCGCAACACAATATCAAACAGACCTTCATTTCTTTTGCCTACTAAATGAACATTATAATGAGTTCTACTCAAGCTTCAGCTGATGAAATAACCTGTATGATATAACAAAAATGTTATGTCGGTAATCTTATATTTCAACCAGAAATGCTACTTAATTGGCGTTGGTATGATTAAGAGGCTGTAAACAAATGTGTTTAGCTTACCGAGTGCTCGTACAGACATCGGCATGATTGCTAAGCTTATCAAGAATCCGTGTTAGCTCAAAAAACAGTAGACGGCAAACTGAATTCAAAACCCTCAGCGACTCGCACGCCGACACTTTCTCTCCCTTCGAATCGACGGAAGGGAGCAATCTGTTCTGAACAACCAATGAGGTACCGCGACCAATAGCATCTGTCTCAGATTGCAATTAGCGGCCAGTGGGTTTCAGACGAGCGCTCCGATTGGTTGACCCCTATGCAAGAATACTTAGCTAGGGTAAGCGGAAGTACCACTACGGGATGTGGTGTTCACCCTCCAGACTTCTATCATGAACAGGGTTAAAATTCATAATTTGAGGAAGGTCTCTTATAATGAGAGGAAGTGAGGTATTCGTAATGTTAATACGGTAGCTTGCCAATCTACCGTAGATGTGAAAGTACTGTAACACTTAAGTTATCATGGGACATTGTTGTATTCGTATCATTAAAAACTGGTTTATTTACCGACACAGGAAGGGTACCTATTATTGGGCTTATTGGTCTAATGGGTCATATTTGTAGCAAAGATGAAGAAATGTCACAATCTCTATAATTTAATTCGCTCAACTAACAGCGCCTACGCATTTAGGTTCACACACACACACACACACACTAACACACACAAACACGCATACGAACTCACGCACACGTGCACACACAATTAAACAAACACACATACACACACACATGTACACACATAAAAAATACACAGGTGCACACACATATAAGAATAAACATACATACACACACAAGAACAAACATACACACGTAAACACACTCACACACGAATGCTCATATACATACGTATGAACACACATACCTCTACATAACAACAGATATAGGTACACGCACACACACACACACACACACACAAACATACATAAACATGCATACGGGAGCACATGCGTTCCTTAGGGTGCTTAACAGCGCACTTGCGTAAAGCAAGACGACAGTACACGTGTACATACACTTGGCGCGATCATTTTGCTGC
The DNA here is from genome assembly GCA_963669155.1 of Arbacia lixula. Taxonomy (NCBI): domain Eukaryota; kingdom Metazoa; phylum Echinodermata; class Echinoidea; order Arbacioida; family Arbaciidae; genus Arbacia; species Arbacia lixula. Next base: position 2,135,014 of record OZ022593.1, read on the forward strand.
AAACAAGGCTAACATTCCAAACCGTCCTGTAATGCTAAAATAAATGACAACACAACATGTCGTCCCATCAAATATAAAGCATCGCTAGACTATGTTGTTTCATCTTATAATGGATTTGATTTTATACTTGCAAATATGTACAAATACAACCCTGTTCAAAAGCGCTACAAAGGTTTTATCGAGCCACTGTTCATAAAACAGTTGCATATAGCAGTTGACTTGATAAAAACAACATTAAAATGTTTTCAGACGGACGAGCTAAATACTTGTATAATATCATTTTTCTCACATTTGGGCTAAAAATATCGTCGTAAGATACAGGTTAGCTGTTTGTCTTTTGTCCATTTATTTTGGGGTTAAGAGTGGTTTCTTTTTTACATTATCTTCACCTATTTTTATGCACGAAATTTTTTTCCTTACCTATACTGTATTTTTTGTCTTCGTGTTGTACGTGGTCCCCCTTTCGCAATCCTGCGCTTATCTTTTATAGCGGTATTTTCATATTTCCATCCACACTCCTCTATCCTCCTTGTAACCATTTCGCAGTTATACATATGAATATTTGAAGATTCCGAGCTAGTCGGTTGAGCAAGTCCTATATCATTCAGAGAGATAATGGCTATTTTACTTCTTCAATTAAACTACTCGTGAATCAGAGTCGGGTGAAACCTGATTGGGATCTAGGAGCTCATGCTCCGAAACTATCAACAATTAATCCAAGGACTATATTTAGATTAAGGTCAAACACATACACACACAAACACACACACAGACACACACATTAGGTGAGCGGTGTAGACGGGTAGACGGTGGTCAATGTTAATTCCATGGGACAGTTCACACTGACGCATTGTTCGAAGAATCTTTTGTTCTTATCCCATTAACCCCTGGTATGGTAGATTGCTGTTCTATGATACTGTGTGTATGGCCGGTGCACTTCTGGGACATTAAGAGTTAAGAACACCGAGGGCGACACGACCCGATCAGTCATACGAGTCTGCGACTGGCTAAATCGCAGGGCCTTGCCATTGGGTTTGTGCAAAAACGTGATGTCACATGTCCAGTACGAGGACTGCATAATCGTGACTAAGTCGTGTCGTCTACGGTGGGCTTAAATAATCATCTCCGTCCATATTACCATCACAGTCACGCTTTTCCGTGAAAGAAATCCCACGATCCGATACAATAGGAGTGTGTAGTAGGCACTGGATATTAACCCTTTGTGTGCCACATAAACTGCTATTATAGGCCTATGGGAAGTGTGTGTACTCAAGGCAAAATACTCAACAGGTTGCACAAAAAAGGGTTAACTCCATTAGCGCCATTAATGCCTCTCTACACAGGTAATACAAACAATCACAGGATCGTTTGGCTGGCATACTAAGTGTTAAGAAATATCAACAGACACAATTTCAAGGAGAACTAGTCAAATGACACCCGCTGTTGTAGACTGCAGACATCCTGAGGCTAGGACGTCAGTAAACTGAAATATCAACTGCAATTACACGGAGCTGCGCAAGTTCGGCGACCTTACATTATGTATACCAATATTCATATATCATGTTTATATCTTTAGTTTGCGATGGGGACAGATGGTAAAGAAGTACTTCATATAAAATGTGGGACATTTTCATGATTGTTGGAGGGTTTATATTAAAGTACGTTCTAAACCCCCTAAAGTTGTATAAATTTACATATTATAAACATATGAATCAGCTTAAAGCCAGGTGCAGACGATGCTGAGAGGATTCGTTCCAGAATCAGACGTGTAATTTTAGACAGTTAACGCCTGGTATCATTTATGTATCTCTCTCTCCCTCTTTCTCTCTCCCTCTTTCTCTCTCCCTCTCTCCCTCTCTCTCCCCCCCTCTCTCTCTTTCTCTATATATATATTGTAGGGAGCAAAACAAAAGGATGTACGATTGGAGGTGGATATGTGTGGTATGTATCACCCATCCAAGGACATCAGAAAAACACGTTGTCAAAGGGTTCAGTGGATTCACGATGCAAGTGAGGAGCGGAGTCTCTATTAATTAGAGTAAAGTTGGCCTCACCAGCCTCGTGATTAATTATGCCCTGTTAGCATTGACCTTTCAGGTTTGGTTATTTACTGCTAGCGGAGCACATCATTTGTTGCTCAAATTATGTATATTAATGAAGACTAATGATGCGTCTCTTTACGCTAAGTACCTTTGACAATGCAATCGACGAGCTCGAGAAATATTTAAGAACGATTGTAATAACGAACGCGTGCTCAGCTAGACAGGTAATATGAAATGATACGAATGGTCGGAGTGAGGGTTGTGAAGCTGAAATAAACGTTCTGCCTTGGTAGGATATGAGTACACTCTACCAGCAGTATACAGACCTCTTCAACACCCAGTTGCATCCAGCCAAAACGGGTATTGTGGAAATGTGTTCAAAAGCTTAAAGATATGGGTAGCATTGTAACTCGTGTTGTGTCGTATACGTGTTTATTCACAAGTAGTACACACAAATAGAGCGTGTTTTTCACAAACGGGTTAATGATAGATCAGAAGAAATTTGTTGAGGATTTGAATTAACCCCTCAATCTAAATTACGGTTAGGAAAACTAAAGAATTTTGGTTGGAGGCTTCACTCTGATGACCAGATGTATTGCTGAAATAGATCAGTCAACTGTGGAAAGGATGGTGGTGGTGTAGAAAATTTCCCCCAGCATATAAAGCATTAGATGTAATATGTACGTCAATGTTAATAAACCGCAAGAAGAGGAACCATGTAAGTACGATTTCTTCTGCATAAGTGGAATTGCATATGATATGCATCACTGTGGGTCAGAGGTGAGAGTCTGTTTTTAGATTTCAAACTGTTTCTCTGTTTAAGATTGCTGCATAATTTACCCACGACTCTATACTTTAAGGAAGCACGTTTGATATATTTTTAAATTGAACAGATCTTTGCTTTTATCAACTTACCTTGGTCATAGCAAAGGCTGCTCTGTAGAAATTGTGTATATTCTTACTGCTATAACATCCATAATGGTATGGTAAGCGTTACACGTGATCTGCATGACATGCCAACGTCCTAATCACGTGTTGTAATACATCATGCACGTGGTTACTGACTACAGATTATGCTTGAATCCGTATGCTTGACTGAAAATATGTCTGCGATTTCAACCTCGACCATCGAGAGTAACAAGTGTTTCTCTTTTCTATTCCAATCCTACAAGAACGCAATTATTTGCCCTCTCCCCTAATACTATTCCCGTGAAATAAGCAAATCAAGACTTGGGAGAAGAACCAGAAGATGATGGGGGAGGAGATAGAAGGATGAATGCTAAAGATTCAGACGGGTTTCCCCTTTGGTATGCCCCCGCGGAGATTGCTTATTCCAACACACATCTTGTCATTATCATGTCTATGCGGCTAATAAATTGTGTATGCCTCATGCCTGTGCCCGCATAAGCTACTATACAGCGCTGGGACTAGTATAAGCAACACACGTTCCATGATAGGAGGCACACCGCCGTACAAGGGGATGCGCGGCGCACTGGTTTTTATTAATGCTAATGCACTAACGTCTATTTGTGGCGGGCATGACGCCGGTGTATTAGACTTTGCCCCCATGGTATTACTCGGGGAGGACCGGTAGACGCTACCATAATCATCAAGTCTGAATACTCCTCTAAAATCTCAAATATTTGGGTTTTCCCTTGGGCGTTAATTTCTTCCGTAAGACAGTGGAGCGCATCACGGCCATGTTTACAATCTGGGTAACTATGGCGCCAAAGCGCGATGATACATCCATATATAAACATTTGATACTGTGCAGATACTATGGCCTTACAATACAACATCGAATCGTTCGAAATAAATCGCATATTAACTTTACCTAACTCTTGTGTCAAACATATACTTCATTTGTCTATTTGATAAAGATATTTAGGTTAACAATTAAGAAGAATACTCTTATTCGCTGATATATGTTTCTGGGCAGTGCCAATTAGTTTATATGTGCTACACAGTGCTTAATGGTAATGTTTCCCATTCGCTACATTATGCTTTGAATTGCTAGGCTAGTTGTAATGCAAAACGTTTGTTTCAAAGTTATATCGGTCTATCAACCCCCCCTTTTTTTCTAACCCTACGTATTTGTGGGCTATCTTTTTCTCTCCAGATACTAAGCAGCGCAACTACCGCGTAATCTGCTGTAGGTTAATAGATGACAGGCTCTGAATGAATTCCTCATAGATTGCTCTTCATCCACACATATTTGATGATTGCCGTTCCATGACAACATTTTGGAATCCTTACTGGATCAGGGTTCACGATTCCCGAAAATATACCAGTAAGCAATGGGTAAAAATGCAAGGACACAACTTCCCCTATGAAACAGTTTTCTATTTCACATCTTTTTGGATAAAACTTAAAAACGGGCCGATAACCTTACATGTTAGATTAATGCACTATATAACATACAGTACCAATACGAAAGAAGTTTTTTGCTATTTTTAGAATATCAGATGTAATGAAATATCGTCTTCCGATTTTCTCCATTCCCTCAATTTGTCATTTTCTTATCGCCCCAAGTGACTGAGATGAAGCAATAGGCACCGTGAAGGATTAGAGCCCCTGGTGCTATTTATCATGAGCCCTTATCTTGGACACTTCATCAAATATTCACCAGAAATATATCTCGCTCATTCAATAATGCATGCAGCACTGTATAAAACCTTTCTATTAATGTTAGGGTTAACCTTTTTATTGTTGCCTTCTTTATGACGGATATATAAGTCCTGATTGTTAGGTGATGTAAATGTTTTTAATCGTGGTAAATCTAGCTTTTTATTCTTTTTCCAAATACCACTTTATTCACGATATCATGATTTTAAATATTATAAATTAACTCTTAACTATCTCAGCTCCAAGCCAGGGGAAGCTTAAGGACATTCCCTGGACCTATTGTAGGCCTACTGAAAGGGTTAGGCTGTGACACGTGTACATACAGTACGTACAAAACACACATCCTACACGAAGCATTTATTCATATGGTGGAGTGGAGGCTTCAATAGCAGCTGAATTATATTTGTGTTATCATACTACAAATGGAAGAGAAATATAAAGTACTTCAACCTGTACTGTTTACTCGAATTTTTCATCCATAGCTTTTATAGGGAGAGGGTGATGGGGGAAGGGGTGGTGGTAGTTTGAATATCTTTGGGCTATTTCTACCAGCTACGGGGCGTTGATTCGGCTCGTGGCGTGTAGAGGGATCAAAGAGGATGGAGAAATTGCCGCCGCCAAAGCCGTATTTAACGCCAGATCACGAGTCCTGCTGTGCCCTTTCTCTTGACTGACTCGCGCGCGTGTCCGGTGGCTCATGAGGTGTCGCCTGAACTGTTATGATCATAAACATTCGGCCTGAATGACGTACAGACTTTAGATTACCCATTAAATATACTCGGGTTACGGTAGACTAGTTCGGCGCCATCACATTCATGTTTTCCTATGTTAACTTTTCTTTTGGAGCCAGTACAGTACATAGAATAATATGACTAGGTTTATGAAGGTATGTGTGTTCAATTGATTTTGGGGTTTTTGTTTTGTTTTTGTTTTGTTGGGGCTGTTGGAGGATTTGTGCATGACCATGTATGCACGTATTACGTGTGGTGCACAGTCGTGGTGTGCATCCACGTGTGTGTGTTTGAAAGCATGGGCGGTGGTGGTGGTCGTCGTGGTTGAAAGTGTGGATGAATGTGGGGGGGGGGGGGGGGTGTCACGAAGATTAAGAGCTCGGCCTGAATTAAATTTGTCTTTCTTTGATTATCTGGCTCCTCGTTGTTATAACGGTGACTTATTTCTGTATATCTGCTATTGTAAATCTGCTTAAGTGTAATAAAGCTCATATACTGTGCATACTTTGCATGGACAGAATATACATAATTATCCCGTTTTTAATACAGTACAAACTTTTTTTACGCATTGCTTATTTGCATTGACATTTAAAGTTCATTCCCCTCCTTTTCTCAAATCTATGAAATTTTAATTTGATAATATGTACAAATATAGTATTCTAAGAATCCGCGACCCAAGCTAAAAGAAAACCAACTAATCGTAGTTCCAAACCGATGTCAACTTAAACAAATATCAAAGAACGATACAAATTTCTCCATTCTATGCAAATATATATTCGATCATAAATTCGGCTGTGGTCGACTATACGCCGCAGGGACGAATTCTTCAATTTTCCTGTACAATGATAATCAGATTCTATCCCCTGACGCCTTACTGCTTTTCGACTGACGTAAACGTTTTTCATAAGTATGCCGCGTAGCAGTCATTTTAATAAGAAAATGTTTCTTGATATAACTTTTCGGTACGATCATGAAGAGAGTATTGAGGGCGCATCAAGAATCTTTTGACGATTTCCAAAGAAAGAGAATCTTCAATTGGTTACATTGCATTTGAACAATCACAATTTACGATCACTCATCAACGTGATCAAAGTACTGTATCACGAACTTCAGTGTCTCATAATTAGAAACGTTAAAGACGATAATAAACATTCCATGTAAGTGTTATAAAATCAAATAAAAACAATTATCTTTCCTTTGTACACTCTTTGATTTGCTTATAAAATACAACCAAGTGGTTTTATCAACAGTTTTACTATTTTGAGATCAGCATCTAACAACAATTTGTGTGCCAGATTAATTGCTGCTTCATGGGAAGTGTGTATTACCTGTGACAAAAGTCGCATGCGGCAGTCAAAAAGTTAAAAGGTTTCCTTCAAAATAAAGAATCCTGGACATTCATAGCTCTAATGAACAAGTTATACAAGAAATGCTCACTGATTGGCTTGGGTATAATATTCTGTACTTTTGTCTGTTAGTTCCCTGTCTTGAAAATCACATAGGAATATTGAATGCCGTGAAGTGATAAACCATAATGTATTACATTCATGATAAATGAATGCAATATATCTTGTACATCACGAAAGAAATGTAACAGTTTTATTACACCAAACGTACAAAGGCCCATCAAAGACTCAGGCTGAGGTATAGGTTGGTATTCCAAAATTCCTCCTAAATTTTGTCGTAACTCTCAATTTTGAAAAGTGCCAAATCCTAGAAGAGAAGAATTTATTTCGAGAATACATTTCTAAAGACAAAGACACAGGTTTATATTTTGTTTCCTAATTCATGGCTAAGCATGCGCCAATCTTGCATATGATTAATAGTAATATTACGGACCTGACGGAAATCATGTGTAATGAGGAGAAGGCATGCATGCATTCAATGTCTAAGCCCACGATCCGTCTCCGCTCAGTATTACTGCCCTATATCCTACTTTCTCTGCCCGAGGTGATTTATTGTTGTTGTTTGACCTTCTGATTTTTTCCGTTTTATCGTGACCTCTCTAATTCCGTATCTCTAACCTACCATCTCTTTTTCTTTACTTCTCTTTCCATCTTCTTAACGTCTATCAATCATTGGGAACCTAGTGAATCCTAATTTCCTTTTTTCTCTTTCTCCTTCTATATCTAACCTATCTCTTATTCTTTTGATCTCCTCTATCCAATCCCTCCCTCCTTAGCGCATACCTTATTCATTTACAGGTTTCTGTCCACCTTTTTTTTTCTCTCTCTCTCTACTCGCTTTCTTCACTCTCTCTCTCTCTCTCTCTCTCTCTCTCCACATCCGCCCCTTCTCCGTTTCTCTCCATATTCTAAGCCGCGAAGAGATTTACTCTGCTCACGTTTCACAAAACCCGGATGATGATACGGAAGTCCAAACCATTCAGCTCAACACTACGACGTGTTGCTATCAGGATAAATCAAGCCAGATAATGCAAACGAAATAATGACCTCATGGGTTAAAAACTATACCATGATTCAGAAAAAAAGGATCAAACATACATACCAGCATATAAACATTTAGAACTATGTGTATACCCTTACATACAAACACTATTAACATGACTTGCACTAAACCACAAAAATATGTCCCCGTAGCATTTGTTAATTTATTTCAAACAAGTATTTGTACGATTATGTTCATTTAAACATGAATAAAAACATAATTTTTTTTTAAAGAAAAAAGGAATGGTATAGGTTGTTGACAGATGATGCCAAATATTGCATTCGTTGGTAAAAGGTGTGAACATTTGCTGCTCTGCGTCTATTGCATTATGTCAACATGTCACATATGCACGGAAACACTTATTTGATGTATGTTTCTCAATGTGTGTATGTATCATTGAATGATCTGGGGAAACAATAAACTAAAAAAACTATCAAACGAAACTGTTGTGACTTGTGTCAGCTTTTACACGAATAACATGATAAGTAAAACGTTTCCGAACTTTCAAGCACCAGTTATTACATGTCATACTTTGTTTAACTTTCAATACGCATCTTAATTAAGGAAATGTACAATGCGTGGTAGCTTCACCATTTGCTTCGATCTCCTCGTGACACGTCTTCGGCATACTGTTGATCAAAGTTTGTATGCGACGTTAATCGAGGTAGGCCCAGGCGCTATGCAATGGGTTTGGAGGGTAGGGAGGAATGGAACCATCAGGAGAAAACAGCCAACCAATGCAAAATGCGCTGGAAATCATCCAAAGAGATACCGTCCTCCACCATGTTGTAGGCTAGCCGCGTAATCTTATCCCAAAGCTTCTTGATGTGGTTTTACAGTATGCAGTCTGCCAGCTGTGTATGCGCTCACATAATACGCCTTTTTCTGTTCATACACAAGTACAACGACAGTTTGACTCCCCTTTCTACCCTCTCTCTAGCTCACTCATATTTCTCTCTCGCATTCTCTTTGCACGTTTGCTATCTTCACTTTCATGTTCCTGGATTGCACATACAATGCATGACAAATCGGCCTTCAGTGTATTTTATTGACATTAAACCATGACGACTACATGTAAAACCAAACTACTTGTGTCTAATTCAAAATTCGGATGTTTAATCGCTAATCAGTTTAGTTAATAACAAAATCTAAAATGGGTAAATCATTTGTTGATTGGTTCTGATGTTGCGATTGCCTTTACATCGGGTGGAGAGCTATCGGTGGATGTTTGATGTTAACTTTACACGTGGAATACAGTGAACTGACCAAAAAAAACTCAATGAATGCAGCGTTATCGGCGGTTTGCAGGAGAATTCCGTTCCGCAAAAGTGTCGATTGGTACTGATTGTATAAAGTCAATATTGATATTACATATATATAAATCCTATGAGCTTCATTCCTGATCGTCATGTTACAAAGTACCCACATATGCTGGCATTGTGATAGAATTCAAAACTGAGTGTACGTACGTCCATCAAACAGGTCAGATAAGACAACCATTGCAACCCACACTGTATTGCCGCGGGGTTTGTTTGTCTCAAATTTCATAGAATCCCCACGCGAGGGGTAAAGGCTACACCGCTGAAAGTGCCTTGATTTGACAGTCCGTGTTTGAGATCTCTCTCGGGAGGGATGTGTAGGCCGTCCAGGACGAACAAATCGGCGCCACGATCTCGTTCAAACTGACCCCGCTCTATTGTCGGGTATCACGACCAACATGTCTGAAGACCTCTTGTGTTGGAATAGTCAAGTCCTAAATTGAAAATCAAATCTGGCAAACGATTGAAGATGAATAGTTCCAAGCAATTGTTACCATGCAGAGATCGATCTTTAATCTGTGTACAGCAGCAATTTAAAGTCTGACAGTTTATAAAGGAAAGGAAAATCTCATGAGAGTTCCTCGTTTGTATACACACACACACAAAAGTAAGTCCCTCCCCCCTAAGCAATGTAGCATAACTTTTTATGGAAGAGATTTTTGGTAAAATTTTTTTGGCAGGATTGTTTCTCAACTTATTGACTAACTTATGTGTGAAAATCACATTAATCCAATTAGTCATGCATGAGTGGGCAAATTTTAAATGCAAAAATGTCACTTTTCAAAAGTCACAAGGGTAATTTAGGGATTCTGTCATTTTTTTTTTTGATTAATTCCATTTCTGGTGCATAATTTATGTCCCTTCAATGTTTATCATCCATCTCTCGATGTACTAACACCTATCCCGACACTTAACCCATTGTTCCGGTTGATGTGAGCACCGTTCAACAAATACTCAGCCCTCTTGAGTTTGGAACTTTTAAAAAAAACTTTATTTTGGTGAAAAATAAAACTCTGGATATTTTGACAAAGATGTAACATTACCTGTTATGTAAACATAGGAAGACATTTTCGTGTCATGGTTGAGTGAAAACACACTAAAAATCGCACAAGAAGTGCACAAATGTGTTGTTTAAACAACATGAACAATTACCCTTGTGACTTTTGAAAAGTGACATTGATGCCTTTAAAATTTGCTCACTCATGCATGACTAATCGGATTGAAATGATTTTCACACACAAGTTAGTCAATAAGTTAAGAAACAATCCTGCTAAATTATTTTGCCCAACATTTCGTCGATAAAAAACTATGCTATTTTGCTCAAGGGGGGAGGGGACCTACTTTTTTGTTGTGTTTATATCAACCCTTTGAGAGTCAGAAAACATGTTGCTCTATGGTGTGTTATGTATATGCGTATTACTAGTGTCCAAACACACCAATGACACGTAATGAGTTAATCATTGAATGCAAATTGAC